>JAQGAC010000152.1:0-40611 GCA_034696585.1 Isotomurus maculatus | reverse complement strand
TGAGATTCAGAAAGTTACGTAGCACCAACCCATTTCACACAGCCAATTGATTATTATGTGAGTGTTCACGACAAATTCTAGCTGCCTAACTGGTGATAAAGTTCAAAATAAATAGACATTCATTCAAACCCGATTACTCTATTGACATTGACTGAAAACGGAGATTACGCTACTCCAACTGCTGCTAATTTCCTAATAAATGAGTACACAATAAATAATTTATAAATACACAAATCAATAGAAAGTTTGAATAAACTCCAGAGACACCACTTCAGTCCCTACAAAGTGAGTTATTATCTGCCTGAATTAGAATTTGCTTTCACCATACTTGCTCAGGATATTATTATTATGTCAGGACTAGTTTAATATTGGAATTCCACAGTGTAGACAATACGCTTTATATTCCGCACTTCGAATTCACTCCATCAAAACAGACTTGTGTGTGAGTTGATAGGATTTTAGGATCAAGAAGTAATTAAAGCTTTCTCCACACTCACGCACATGTTTGATCCGTGTCGTGTTTCCTGTTCAACAAGGCTTCTTCAATCTCACTGCCTTGATAGAATAAACGTGTAACAATGCAGTGGTGGGTAATAACTTGTCTGAAGTGTTTGTCACCTCTAAGTCAGTCATGATTACGCGTACCTACTCAACTGATTCCTCGAACTAACTGAGCTGTCTACTTTCCCAAACCTGGTGACACAAAACCTGACTTTGCTTAATATTATTCTCTGATATATAACATTAACTCTCTAGGATTCTTCCTGTCTCACTCTCCGTATGTAAGACAAATGAAGCCTTGCGTAAACTAAGTCATTTTCTTAAACTCCACCTGCTTTTGACATTTATAATGTGTATGTGTACTAATATATTTTTTAAACACTTGCAGAGACTCACAAGAAAGTGGAAAACTGAGTTCCCTAAGGTCAGACTTTCTAACTAGAAAAAAGGAAACAGGATCCTTCTCCTAAGAAGACGAAGAAGAAGCAGAAGTTCCCATTCCCCTTGGAGAACAAATATTATATAACTCGGTCAGGGAAGAAATAAAAAGAGGATGCTTTTGACATGGTCTTATGGGCCTTCCCAGATTGTCACCAAAAACTACGACGATTCAATCTTTCTCGTCACCTCCAATGCGCTCTACTTCTTGTGCTGGTCTTAGGAACAAGTCATCTCATCGGCCAGTCTTCGTCACAGTCTCATAATCACTTCACCACACATACCGTGAGCACAAAATATGGATCTCTCCGGGGAATCCGTCTTCAGTTCAGCTCAAGTGCAGCACGTCATCTGGGTAAAAAAGTTCTTCCCTCTGCTTTCTCCACACAATATGCACTTTCTCTTTACTACTTCGAGACTTAGGCCTAGGTAGGTACTCCCTTCATATGGAAGGTGACAGGTGGAACAACTTTTGCGCTACGATGATGAAAAAACTTGTTCATGTGACAGTGCATCTGTCCATCACCATCACCGTTCTACCCCAAGAAGTGCTTTAACTTGTAAGTTTAGAAGAGGAAATTGAACGTAGAGAAAACACGTACGGATCCAAGTTTAAAATACTGATTGACTATTGAGCTCCACTGGGAAGGAGGTCATTTTTCCTTTAAAGAAACTTCGGGACTTGCTGACAAGTCAGATTCGTTTTGTGGATCCGTGGTGGCAGTTTGCCTGCACTCACTCACTTCCTGAGTAAAAAGGTACACCATGCTGCCTCAAATATGCCATTCAAAGATTCTATAAAAGTGAGTGGAACTCGAAGTTTCTGGTAGGAGAGGAGAAATTGCAAAAATCGAATAACTCGTGGGACTGTGAAATGGGGAAAGTGGCAGTTGGAAATAAGAGAAAGTAAGAAAAAAGTAATCATCATTGTCATCATCATGAGACCTCTTCAAACTCGTTCAACGTGAATACCGCGAGCATACAACCACTTCTAGCAATTCCAGCTCAAGTCACTCGGTTCTCTCCTATTTTAATAGAAACATAGGAAAAAACCCCAAGTTTCCAGGATGAGCAGTGAAAAGTTAAGAGGAGCTTGAGAAGGACAAAATGACGGAGTTTCTCTCAATTACATTTTGCAGACAAATGTCTGACGGGAAACTAGACTATCATTCTTTTAAAGAATAGAATAAAAACGGTAGAAACTCTTCAACGCAACTAAATCGAATGGAACATCGTACACACAAGTTTCGTGTGGCTGGACGAAGTCTGAAGAGATCACGTTTTGAAGTAAAAACTAAAATGTGTAGAAAAATCGTCTAAAAATCATAAAGTTTGTTTATATGGCGGAACAAAAACCCCGTAAGCTTTGTGATATAAGTAGGTTGCGTAGAGTACTTCAATGGCTCCACCTTACATGGGGGCAGAAGCCCAACGAATCAATTTATAGCAATTCTGGTCGCTGTAATATTTCGTGGTTGGTTGGGTCTCCAATAATAACGTGTTCAGTAAAAATGGGTTTTCTTTGTTGAAATCAAAATGTAAGTGAAATGATAGCCTAGCGAACATTCAATGATTCGAGTATACTTTATACTTACTCAGATCGTCAGACTGGGGAAACGGGGAGATCGATTGGATGAGGTTGCTTCGACATTACTTTCTCCAAAGTTTGAAGAGTGCTGAGTTACTGAGCATTACTGAATTAGATTGTTTGGAGTTCGAGAGTTTCACCCATTTGTAAGGTTTACGGCTGATCTTTTGTGTGAAAGTGTATAAGAACCATGCCACGTTTTTCATCCTTTCTAACCATTCGCATGCATTAACTCTTTACCATTTCCTCGTCTACTTTGTAAGCTAGGGTGATTTTATTGCTCGTGGAAGTCCTCAGTCCGTCTGGAGCTTTGTCTTTACTGTCAAAAAGTACCGGACGTACTTTATTCCTTTACTTTCCCCAGAAAGATGAGGCATACATTATTATATGTTTTGGAAAGAACACACACACACGACACAACAGTCAGTTCAAGGACTGATCTTATCTTATACGGAACTGCTTTCACAAAATTAGGTATGCAGCTTGTTGCGCAACATCATGTTATTTACTCAAATAACACAGAGAAACATCCAATGATTTCGTAATGATTTAGGATTGCACAAAAGTCGTCATAAAAGTAGGAGAAAGCGTTATAGTCGTTGGAATGGGTTCTGTACTTCCATTCCAGCATCCGTAGGTATGTAAAAATTACAAGGGAGAGGATCGAGAGGCAGAGTGGCAATTTAATACAATAATGTTCGGATATAATGAAGACAACGATGCCCATGCGGCTACTTTCTCCGAGCTTTCTCTCTTCAACTAACTCTAAAACTCACAGTGAAAGACACAGGCTGAGTGGGAGGTCGTCTTGTGACCAAGTCCCAGATGTTGTTATTACTAGAGTTCTAATCTCGCCTCGTCTTTTTCATCATCATCACTACTCACACTGGTATTTAGCTGTAGAGAATATAAAGAGAACCTCAGCTTCAGTCAGTTCAGTCATATGAAGTCAGACTCTCTGCATCGTCTAATGAGAAGGATGAATATTCCACGACCCACGAAGACAAACACAGAAACGTACGTTAGATGTTCACTACCGAATGGAATTGGAGTGTCGTCGTCGTTCTCTCGTCCTTGTAAAATTATCGTAGTTAGTAGAAGTGTACAGTTCCACGGAGGAACTTTGGGTGGTGGTGTAAGTCTCCCCATGTATATCCTATTATCATCATGAATGATCCATCCACCAACCAACATTTCCAAATTAAATGTATCCAAACCCATCGAAATTATGCCAAATGGTCCCTTTCCTGTCTTCATGAGACCAACGCCATAATGCCTAAATGGTTCATTCTCGTCCCGATATTACGCATTCCTGGCTCATTTCAAGTTACCACTGAGCTACCACCACCACTACTTCCAACGATATAAACGAGCACAATTAACTGTTTTTAGATGCTATTCCAATGAGAAAAAAGCTACATTCCCGAATATTGAGCACAGTCGAAGACTCACTCACTTTCAATCTGTTACTTCCCTCAGCTAATTAAAATACTAATCGGCCCAATATAATTCTCTGTGTAGTACGTGATTAGAATTCTAACTGGGCTTCTCTCTGATGTCTTCGTCTAATCAATGATTGTACTAATTTACTAAATATGCAATTCTCTGTGGGACACAAAAGTATCACTCTAAGCTGCCTGAAGTCTGAAGTGATTACTTGGCACTCGAAATCATTCTTCTCTTTCGTCATTTATGAATTAAATGAAGAATGAAGTAGTGTGTATCCCTTCATTATTGTCAGCACACTGGAGGAGTTTGGGCTCAGTTCTCCTTCCAAAGGAATGAAAGAACTCTCTCTCTCTCTCTCTTTGATCATTCATGTTTAATCATCATAATTTGATTCTTACGGCTCAGTTACTACACTCGTGATTATGTTTTGAACGCATAGTCTTCATCAGCATCACCACCACTAACTACCACCCACACTATTGCGTAAGCCCTCATCACTGCAAGTATGCAGTAATCTCTGCGTGTCTTTCTTTCTCCGCTTAAGCTCTTATTCAATCACGAGAGAGAGAGAGTTTATAAACTTCTGTGCTTCTTCTTTCAGCCAGAACTTTCACATTTAATTCTGAAATCTTTGTTCAGAGGAATAATCATTGTGTAGTCCTCTATGTATTTGTTTTTACCTTTTCTGTGACTAAAAGCCTCTTCCTGTGATTACACAGCCCTTAATTTCCACCGTAGTTCTGGGATTTAATAATTTGAGTTGTGTAGAACTTTGCTTTGGTATTACGAGTGAAGAGACGAGGTGGTGGGAAAGCATTTAGGACTCATTAAGAACGTGAGATAATGAAGAATTTTCATTAACGTAAGCACCAAGAGGGTCGTGTGCTATTAGGAGGTGGGTTGTAGGTTGGGAGACCAGTGGGATGATCATATATGTATTCACGAAAGAGGAGTGAAAGTAAAAGCATCTGGACTGGTCTGTAATCACCCTCATCTGGCTAAATGTGTAGGCTGTTAATAACAAGGCATTACGGATTTAATTATGATTGCTCTGAAGTGCGAGTGAACAAAGTAATAACACTGACTGTGCTGTTGTTATTCTTGCTGTCTAATTACAGATCCCGTCACAGCCTACCTTGGCATCCCGTATGCATCTCCACCGATAAATGCTTATCGATTTATGCCACCAGTGGCTCCACTTCCATGGGGTGGAACCAGACTTGCAGTCACACCCCCTCCAGCCTGCCTACAGAAGTTCCCCGATATTTCCAACAAAACCAAAGCTCTCCAAACAATGACAGCTCAACGCTACCACTTTCTACAGAAACTTATTTCTCATCTCGCCAATCAAAATGAAGACTGTCTCTATTTAAACTTTTACGTGCCGACTGTCCCCTCAGGTAAGCTTGTGATTTCAAGGAGTTATACGCACTCATCCATCAGTCCTTCCTATCGCATTAATTACCAATTTACCTCTACTCACAAAGTACTTCCACTAACTCGCTCAACGTGACTTTTACTGGCTACATTAATTAGGAATAAATTTAGTAAACCTCAAGAGATCTCTCACCAAAGAGAGGAAAGTTAAGGGTCGTACTAAGCTCCGCGGTTGTTCATCGAAGCTTTACTCTCTCTGCATCTCTTTTCAAAACGGCCGTAAAACTGTAACTTGAATAACTCAAGGGTAGACTCTCAACCTAAGTTTGCGCAGGAGGATAATGAAAAGCAAAGAAGATCAAAGTCTCCACGTTGTCTTTAAAATAGAAGAGTAGTAGCATTGATACAAGAGTGATAAGGATTTAGAATTAATCCACTAAAGTTCAAGGAGACTTCTGATGATCTGATGTCGTTTTTGCTTTTGTTGGTTGATAAAAGGGATCCCCCCACACGTCCAGTGCATCCTACGTTGTTATATCATTTACCTCACAGTAATGCCTAACGAATAGCAGCCGGTTCAAATCTTAAAGGATCTTCAGTTTCAGCCTCTCACATATTGTTATGAATAATCAAATAGCTCTATCCCAAGATGGGCACGCAGATAAGAACCTATGCACGCAGAAGTATTTCCTTATCATTCCTGTTTTACGTCCATATCGTGTGTTGCTGTGTATAGTGTCTGGAGAGAGTAGTTCGAACTTCTAGTCTTGTAGTCATTGCTGGGAGAGCAAACGAACCAATACATTACTTATGAGGCGGTGAAGGAGACTGGAATAGATTCGGGTGAAAGTGAAAAAGCTCGTTAAACTATCTTCTACGGCTTAATACCTTACTCAGATGTCAGGCAGACTGTTCTCCGTGGGTCTGGGAGATTACCCGTTGCATGAGTCGGTAATGTGAAGGCAAGAGGAGACACTTACTCGATAGAGGAAGTTGAGTTAAGATAAAGTCAGCGTGACAAGAGCCGGATGTCCTCAATATATGAACTTTTACTTAAGCAGACAAGAAAAGAAGGAGATTTCATATCTTTCCTCGAGTGAGGTTGTAGTTCACAACGTTGTATATACGGGCATGCCTGCCTACGCCTATTCCTTGGGAGTTATTATTGCACTTAATACTTTCCAGATGAGGTACATTGGAGTGCTTGAGTAATAGGAGAGAAAGGGTTGAATTTCACCCATTGGTGAAGCATATGATGTATCTCCATTGAATTTCTTTATCTTGATGACTTTGCGAAGAATAAAGGACCAGGACTGACGAGGGTACAGCAAGGCGACTTGGCTTAAATTCACTTCTCGAGCTTACGAAAGAAAAGCTATTGAAGATGAGCCATTCAACTTTGATGAAATTAAATAATGGCTTCATCCAAGGAAATAACAATCCTCTCAATAATCTTGCTTTATCTGGAGCCATCAGTTCAGCCTCGTTTTGTGGGTCTATTTAAGTCTTTCACGAAGATGGTGACCACACAACCACATTGTGTAGGAGGCAGTAGAGAGAAAACCGAAACCTCTAAAGGAATCCTTTCAATATGTTTATCATCAGTGAAAGGAACTCCACTAAAATTTATTGCCTTCAGATTCACTCAAAGATGTAATTACTGAGAAAATTTTATTGTAAACTGGAGCATTATATTTTCTTACGTCTTTTGGATTTGGTATGGTTTTACTGTAAGACTGAATAGAGAGACAAGTTGTTAAAATAAATAAAAAAACATGGAGAACAACTACGTCAATCTTTCTTCAAAGGTAATGCGAGTGGGTTTGAATCTTTGAATGCTGAAGGACAAGCAATAAATTGGTGAAGTGTTGGTGACGAATCCCTTTGTACCAAAGGAACGAAGTAGCAACCACTGAATTGGTGATTTATGTGTCACTCTCATCTCATGCATTACTTTGGTGTGGGGACTGGCCACAATGCGCAATGATTTAGAGGCAATCAAAGATGATTCCATGGATGGAGGATTGTTCTGGGAAATCTTTGTACTAAGCCACATAATGTACTGCTCGTTTAGCCACTAATAAATAGAATTACAGATCAAAAAACCAATTTAAGGGAAGGACAAAGGGAGAAAGTAGGATGAAAAAGAAGATGATGGAGAGAGAGTTTGTGAGAGAGAGATTTGATCCTGTGATCGCCTACAAATGTAGCCAAGTGGAGCGAATATATCGGCTCTCCATACTCGTGGCAATCTCTCTCTCTCTGAGACTTCCTCCTTCCTACGCTTATTCATTCTGTGTGTTCATCTATTGCTAGCCAATCTAATAAAAAGAGACAAAGGAAAGTAGGAATGTTATAGGGGAAAGTGAATTTTCTCCTGTCCTTCAATCCTCAAAAAGCTTTCAATAATAACATCGATCTTCTTATCGCCTTCCTTCCTCTACGATAGGATTTCACTCCCACTTCAAAAGGCTTTGGGCCTTTTCTCCTATCGCTTCGCAGAAAGAATCAGCAGCCTGCCTACTCTCTCTTTACACACACACACACTCATACATGAGTTTTCATCAACCAATGTTTATTTTCTCTCTTTATCATCATGTAGGTATCGTTTCTTGTCCAGGAAGGAAGAATTGCTCTTTCGTCCATGTTTCATTGCATCTTTGTTACTACTGACGAAGAAAAATAACTCCTTTGCTACTTTTGCTAGAAAAGATCTCCGCCTCTGATGAATACATGTTGTTAGCAGTGGATAAAGACGCGAGAGCTCGTGCTCTACATTCATTCGTGCATTGTCCTAAATGAGATTCTAAGCGAACCAGTTGGGTCGAATGGGATTCTAAAATGGTAATTGAATGGTCATACTACTACACATGCTGAGGCATGCACAGTCAATAGCTTGGAATAAAATGGCTCTGTCTAGATTCTCAGGGAATTTAGCTTTCCTATGGAATTTTACATTGCTTTATTGAGTGCAACGAGATCGACGGCACGGACACGTCGACAGATGGACTTTTAGTCTTATAAGAGCAAGATATGACAGACTATTTATTGGAAAGATCAAATCTGGAAGAAAAATCACACGGCCGAAGTCTGTACCAAGTCTGAGGAGAAAGTACGGAGAAACGCAAGTTTCCTTCTGTAATATACCGTCTGTTTCATCCTTTACAAGAAGATTGCATCTTCCTGTTGTTGTTGTTTGCTACTTTGTTCACGTACAACTATTTCATTCAGCATACACAAAAGCATAAAGTAAGTCATACATGAAAAAGTTATTGAAAACACATACAGGCAGTCGTGATATTACATCCTACGGGTGAAGTATTTCTCTGAATGGTTTTGTACCAATCACTGCATTTATGCTACTAGAGAGCCCGTAGACTTAACTTTTACGTCAAAGTTCAAAGTTCAAACTGCACTAGAAGAGCCTGCGAATGTCTTTCCTCGATAAAAGTTCTCTGCATTCATTGACACATATTTTTTTACTTGAGTAAGAACTTCAGGTGAGTACATAAGGGTACATCAGAATGATTGAACTCTTCCACGATTGACAGATAGGGTGAAAGACTAAGAAAGCATCGCTTCGGGTGAAAGCTGAAGTCAAACAATACATTTACGTCTGTTTTCTGCACTCTGCACACATCAAATAGACTGTTACGAAGAGAGTAGACAGTGAACTAGTAACGTAGATCAGGACACTTGAGAAGGGCCTGGCCTCGACCACTTCAGAGTTCTTTCAAGACGATGAACTGAAAGCTAGGAATACACAGCGGAGAAAGTTGAGTCCAACGGAAATTCTAGCCGGTAGTTGGTGGATCTAGCATCTCTACTGTCAATAACAATAAAGTGTGTGACATACAGTATTTACAGGCACGGCCTATATCGTATATAGTGTCTCAACTCCTTGGGCTGGGAAGACAAAGAACGTCTCTACACTCTGCACTATTAGAGTAGTTGGTGAAAGCACTTGCCTTTATTTTATTTCCCTCATCTACCAATCCTACTTTATTTTAGAACATAGGAGAGCCAATTTAATAGATCCCTCTACCACTTCTTTAGCAGAACACGGTGTTTGATCAAAGGCATTTATCTCCTATGGATAAATGTGACTCTCAACCTGGCAAATAAATAAAGCTTTCTCAGTAACTTTCTCTTTGGGAAATGAAGGGAAGAGATGTGTCAATGTCATACAAAGAAATTGGACGTGAAATAAAAGCTAGACATAAAAATGAAAACTGGCAGCTGGTCAGAAGGATGTGTGTGTATATACATGAGAAGTGTATAATAGGTCGGTGTAAGTCAAGCGAGCGAATATTATATATGGAAGTCCAATAGTTCATGTCATGTCACACACCATGATACTACAGAGAGTAGAGGATACGAACACACGAAATACCATAGATTTGCGGCATATGGGCTACCTTCTCAGGTTTTGTGTGGCTTTCTACAAAGATGCGATTCCTCTTTCTCCAGTTCGAGTTGATAGTTTAGTTGTGCAGGGAAAATGGATGCGGGTGACTGTGACGAGTTGGCAGGTTCCACACAACCCATAGACGCCCTAACAATTTAATCCACCTCTGTCATAGTCAGAACAGAAATGTTGTGAAAACTTTGTGTTGGACTCGTAGGCACAACGTATGTCTAGCTCTAACTAAATAATGTCAATATTGAGTTTCCTGTTATGATTTTGAGGTTTTAGCGTATGTAATCTTCCGTGTTCGAAAATGTTGTGTTCATTTGTGTAGAGTTCACAGTCTCTTTATCTAAAGCCCAAGTACTTGTTCACAGTTCACAGTCGTTGGGCTTACGATGCGGAACTACTGAGTTCCTGAGTGTAAACTACGGACTACCCGTTTTTGCATCCAACATCTACTGAATTGGAGTGGAGATGGTAGAATGTATGGTAGCTGCTTGTAGCTGGCTGGTAGCTCTGGTGGTTGTGCAATTTGTTATATGACAAGAGAGACAGAGTGGAATTTCAAGTATTATAACCACTACAGAGGATATAGTCAAGAGTAGACTGGGCGGGTATAGTCATATAGTTAATAGTTCATACAGTATATGGTTACCAAGAATAAAATCAGAGGATAAAATTGGTTTAGAAAAATATTTTCACTCACTCGCTTTCCCCGTGTGGGAACTCAAATTGAGTTGGCTACACAGACTTTTAGTTTTGGTTGACGTGACATGAGTTTTCTTCCTACTCACTGAGTATGCATAAAGTTGATTGAGCAGAGAAATGGAATGAAATACCCACACAAACTAGTGGACGTGCAGAACATGTTCTGAGTGCAGATGAAAGTGAAATGGCTAATTTCATAAGAGCACAAACTTCTCGTGTTGTGAGGTGAAAGCTGTGTTGGATAGTTAGGCAGTCTCGGCAGGTTTTTATTAATGTCAATCTCATACTCGCTGCTAGTAACCGGCCTTGTCTTGTCTAATAACTGAAACTAGTCTCAGGAGAGTTGTAGACTGCACCGTATTATTAGAACGGTTGATCCTAAACACAATGTTTTACACGATGGAAGTGTGTGAATAGAGGTAGGTATTAAATAAGCTACACCAAACGTGTGCTTTCACTTATCTGACCTTTAGTTTTGAAAACTGGAATTACTACAAAAACTGCTACCTGTATTCCTCGTAGATCATTTTGTGAAGGCAAATATTACAGTGATTTAAACCAATTGAATGTTATTTAAATGTGAGTTTTTTCCTGCTCAGGAGATGAATTCCGGCCAGGTAGACACGCTGTGGTTTTAGTAATCCACGGAGAGTCTTGGGAATGGGGAAGTGGGAACGAGTTTGATGGAGCTGCCTTTGCCAGCCTTGGGAATCATATCGTCGTTACTTTCAACTACAGGTAAGTCTTTGAGTAATTACATAATTCTATTACGACGAAACCAATTACATTACGTGGAGTAAGAGGGTTTAATTCTGGATTCTATTTTTCAGGCTTGGTCCATTGGGTAAGTCGTTCATTCAATCTTTTCTCATCCTTCCTCCATCCAAGCCTCCTTTGTAAGACAGTCGTAATTAAATCTCCCTAAGTACTCGTCTTTCTATATACGGCTTGCTTCGCCTCGGGACTTTCACTCATAGTGCAAACCTAACTACATCATTCTGCAGTGTGAATGCTTGTTTATTGATTGACAAGACAGGATAGCGATTTGTAGTGCAGAACTTCAGTTTCAGTGTTTTCAAACATTCAGTGTGTAGGCTCGTGATTCAAAGGTTTGAAAAGAAGGTTTCACCTTTCTCGAAACTAATTAAAAGCCTTATTTTCTCTATACAACATAATCATCCCTTTCTCCAATCTCCTTTTATCCCTGGCATGTTTTAGATACTCCTGTTCTATTCTAAATATTGAGAGAAACTTTATTATACCATAAAGAGCAGATTCGAGTTCACAAGAACATTATTCGTTATACAAGAGGATTTAGAAGATTTTACGTCTCAATAGCTTACACAACAGATCAGGAATGAACTAAATTCCTATAATAATACTTGTCTGCTCTTTACGCTTACGTTTGTGTTTTGTGGGCAGCCTAGACAGAAACCAGTATTGAATTACCACAATGTGTATCCTATGCTAATCATCATCGTCCTAACACTAGGTACGCACATCAGCTAGTATTTAATGGAGAAAGTAATTAAAATGGAGAAACTTTGAAAGTGTAAAGAAAGTAAAGGAGGGCATACAACATAAGTTTAGAGTAATGAAGATGCCGAGATATGAACGATCCATTTCCCGTACTCACATTCACTTTACTTCGAAGAGAGAACCCAAGTTTTACGAAAAAAAATTCCCAAGAGTTTTTTGCTCAAGAAGTCAGGGAAGTGTAAGCTTTTCAGATTAGGATGATGATGATGATGCATGATTATGAATTAATGGAATAATCTATGCACAGCAGGAAGATTAGTTTGGTGGTAGGATATAAGATTATGCAAAGCTGTAGGCCGTGGGACTGAGAGATGTGATTAAAACTTGCAGTCTCGGTGTGTACAGAGTACAGAGTTTCCACCAGTTAATTGTCAGAGCACTCTATTATATATGGAAGCAGCAAGTGGAAAACTGAAAGTTCCTATAGTACTTCCAACATTAGCCATGTATTATGCATCGTAGGGTGTAGTTTGTAGAAGGAAAATGAAGGTCACGCAATTAATTTTAATGATACCTCTTGTTAAAAAGGTTTCCTGAAAACAAGCAATCAACAGAGCAACTTCGGACTGCTGGACGTAATAGCAGCACTTCATTGGGTTCGTGAAAATTCAGATAGTTTTGGTGGAGATAAGAATCGAATTACACTTCTTGGGTATCGAACTGGTGCTGTGGTAGCTAATTTGCTTCTGGTGGCCCAAATAGCGAAAGGTAAATCTGGTTTTATGTACTCACTCATACGCAGCTCGGTGTACTGTTGACTGTAAGAATGCAATTAAATCCCTCAGGGCTATTTCAAAGAGCAATCCTAATAAGCGGTTCAGTGTTGAGTCCGTGGGCATTACAACGAAGACCAGAGGACGTAGCAAAGCAATTATCAGCCCACTTGGGGTGTTTAGGGAAGCTTCCACTTTCGCATCCGGAAAGTGACTTAGCCCCATGTCTCCGAAGGAAGAATTCCTCCGACCTACTTAATTTCGTGCCTGACAGCCCCAAATATTTATCCCCGTACGCGCCCTACGTGGACAATATTCTTTTCCGCAATCCCAAGATGACAATGGAAGGTGAGCCTTCCGATCAGTTTGTTCGAGCCGAGATTCTCCTCATCTTTACAACCTCCGAGGGAGTTCATGAGCTTAACGATAATGAATTGAAAAATGGTTTTGAATCCGACCATCGTGACCGAGTTCTAAGGACGTTAGTGAGAAATGTGTTCAATTACCATCAACAAGAAATCTTCTCAATCGTACGGAACGAGTATACAGACTGGGAACGACCCATTCTGCATCCCATTCCTCTCAGAGACTCGACCGTCGAGGCTCTCAGTGATTGTCTTGTTATCGGTCCGGCGCTTCAAGTAGCGATGATTCATGCCAAGAGAAAGTCGAAGACTTATGTGATGCATTTCTCTCATCTCTCAAAGGATAATGAGTTCCCTGGTTATGAGGTATGAATACAAATCACCAGTCTCTTTATGATTCAATCCATTTCAATTAATGAGCACCATTTGTGTTCCCTGTGTTGCGTCATCGCATTACCGCAAACAAGCATCTTTCACCAGTTCACCTTTATTCTTCCCAGAGTATATGCGTCTTCGTTTGTTATTCGACGAACAACTTACACCCACCCTACCACCTCCATTTACTTTATTGAACACTTTATTATGTCTCACTTACTCTCAGCCCAGCGCTTATTAGAATTTGAAATCACCTCGTTCAACACGATTTTCGATTTATTCCATCACAAGAGATGCAGTCGAGACTCGCTTGATATCCTTCTCAGTCTGCGCTTACATATCCCTGTACACAGCTTTGGTACATATTTCTACTTGTGCAGAATATCATATCCCATCACTCTAATGGCAAATGCCGCAATGATACTTGACTTTTGAGTTTGTGTGAGTGATACTGAGATCACGTCACGTATGGAGAGATAAACACATTCAAATATGGTAATTGACTGATTTATGTTGCAGAGACTCGGGAGTTTGGAAGGTGACATAGTGCCTTACATCATGGGACTTCCCGTGACAAATAACGTGCCAGCATTAGGCGGCCCACTTACCCCTTCTCCGTGGTCATTTTTATCAAACTTCAGCAAACAGGATGCCTTTGTTTCAGAAACTTTGGTTCATTACATTGCCAACTTTGCCAAAAGCGGGTAAGACTCATTTCCGGTGTATCCTTGCTTTCTCCACTTCAAATAATACGCTATAGTATTATCACATAGACAGCAGTTTATCTATTACATATACCGTCACTAGAATAATACACCCTCTTCCTCCACTTTCCCCTTTCTCTTGTATTTGTATCTACTTACTTCAAAACATTCAGTCCTCGTCCATCCTGCACTCGTGAGTCTGAATTCTGAAGAGTGCAAGAACACTTCTCATACTCACAAAAAGGATATAGGGGGATATTTGCAGTGTATATTATGTTTGTGCAACTCAAGGATTATACTACCCTCCCTCGGCATCACTCATGTCTTTTTGAACTTTCACAAAAGCTTTCTCCCTCCCTGTTCCCATGTATCATGTCATCATTGGACAAAATGTAAATCTCGGTGTACACTCCCATGTCATCATCATCCTCGCATGATTACTGCTCCCATACTCGTGCACAGTTCATGCATAGTCAGTCTAAGAGGATTTCGAAGCTCTAGATTGCATACAACAGAGATACATTGCTTACACTAGTCAGCAGTGAAGATGATCATGTAAAGTTAAATTCCTTCTTACAGCATGCATGCATGTAGGTATATGTATAGAGTAGTCTGCAGTCCATTCATTCCAGGATGATGGCACTATATATTATGGAACTCTTATAAATGAGGAAAATTAGCAAAAGTTTACATACAAGTGGCGTACGCAATTCCATCTAAAACACCCACCACACCCTACTGACTTAGTGTGGGAGGATGGTCGTGGTTAATCAGTAACACTGCGAGAGTATTCTAAGCAAAGTGAAAGTTCCAGCCAACTTATGCATTTGCCAAATGTGTCATTTTCTCTGCCGGAGGAAATCATTGTGTTCTTGATCTCTTGACAAATTAATTACCACAGAGAGAAAGTCAGGACTTTGTTACAGAAGTAATGATCATCATGAAGGAGGTTTTGGTGCAAAAAGGAGAGAGAGCGTATTTCCTCCCTTCCATGAACTACTTTTTATACGGCCATATGTATATTACGACTAAGCCTGTCTTTTGCACTACGTACGTGGTCCTGCAAGGCCCACCCAAAACAAGAGAGAAAGCACATCCAAAAAAATAAGTTTTGTCATTAGTGCAGAGAAAAGTCAGTGTGTTTCTTTTTCATGCAAGTGGAGAAGCATTTCAAATCTGGGTGAATTAAACACCAGCACTGTTGGGAGATCTCTTAGTAAAGAAGACGCCGTATTCCATCCATCTGACTGCACACAGAAAGAAACACCGAAAAGATAGAGAAACCCACGGTGCCCACGCAAAGGAGATTAATAAGTCTCTTGTTGTTTGTTTTCTACCTGAGATAATTTGGAAGGAATCTTAGATGGCCTTCCACCCGATTAATTAATTCGAGAGAACATCCTTTCAAATAGACCTGACGAAGTGTGTATAGAAAGTAGAGAGGAAAGTCTCCAAATAACTTGTTACATCAAGGAGATATCTATACACAGAGACAGAGAGAGAAAGCAGGAAAATACCAAGAAATGTTATTTCTGTGAAGATGTCCTCTCTGCCTGACTGTGACTGTGACGCAGGAAGAAGAGGTTGTGTAAATGGAATGCAAAAGTAAATATTCTTGTTTGCTTTTCTCAGTGATCCAAATACAAACGAGCCAGGGCTAGCCCTTCAATTAATCGGAGGACCACAAGGACACGGGAGTTTATCAGTGTCATCATCACTTCACAGCTCAAGTAGTGGGACAAGTGGAATTGGATTGATGATGAGTGACTCTGACTGGACTGTTGGTGGTGGTGTCGGCAGTAGCAGCAGCTCCAATGGAGGAGGCAATTCACTCGCACTCGCTTTAGCTGGAGGAAGTTCTTCGAGGGAGCAAAGACTCAGACTTCGATCTCTCAACTGGGAGCCTTTCGAGCCCTCGAGTCAATCTTATATGAATATTGGAGCAAAACCAAAAATGAAAACCCATTACCGTGGCCATAAAATGGCACTTTGGCTCAATCTCATCCCTCAGATTCATCTGCCAGGTGGTTCCGATGTCACTCTTTCTCACCACACTTTCTCCGATGATAATCCTAATTTATATGTGGGTAAGTAACTGACTCCACTGCTCCCTTCATCCTTCTGGAGATTGTTTCCGGGAACACAGACTTGAAATATACTTTCATCGACCATAGCTCTCTTAGTAAACATTTCAGGAGTGTTTTCATCTAGAAAATAGAACTCTAATGGTAGCAGACCCCCAAGTAGCATCTATAAGTAAATATTCCACTTGATTCACCAGTACTTAATTCCCTTTAAACCCACGACCCCTTTTTCAACCTCTTCCTACCTAAAGCTGCTGTAAAATTCATTCTTAGGTGAAAGTACTTTCGTACTAAAACCTTGAGCGCCTTTGAGCTTTCATGATCGTTGGCGTGTCCCTAAAGCGTTGCTTCTGCTGCAGCAACCTCCGAATTGATCCTGAAGGCATTGTGAAACGTAGTAATTGATGTGCAAAGAAGTAGGAGCGATTCATATAAATTCAAGGCCTTTGTATGTCAAAGTATGAATAATAAATTGACATTCATAGAGTCGCAGACGCCTTTTGATGTAACCTGGGAAAGACAACTAAGGAGTAATAAGTATGTATGTATGTATACTGTCTTTGGTTTTGTAGGTCCTGTTCGTCCATTGTCAGCATACGCAGTAGGGGAGAACATACCGGGTTTCGGAATAATAGTTCGAGATGGTACGACTGGACCACAAACAGTCTCCCCTGGGTCTTCATTGACTACCACGGAATGTCTTGAGTCTACTGAATCTCCTTTATCGCAGGGCACACGGCATAGTGTTGTGTAAGTCTCTCGTGAAATACATACATTAATGCGTGAGAGTCTTTGACAAAGGCTCATGCTACTGGTCCTGTGTTCCTGTGTGTGTGGGTACATCTTATGCATTTCCTAGTCACGATCTGTCCGCACCGTGTTCTACTACTACTCCTACTACTGTCAGTTTACACATTTACACAGAACTACGTCCGTCCTTTTCTTGTCGTATCCTTCATAAAACCAAAATTTAGTCCAAGTCGACGCGTACACCTCTGATGCTAAGCTGGTGGAGGAAATAACAGTATTTTGTCAGAAGTTGGTATTCCCTCGGGAGAAAGTCAAAGCTTAAGAGACAGTTACTTCCACCAGTGACGGAAGGAGTTCAACGGGAACCGCAGGATGAGAGTGAAATGCAGGAAGAGCAACTACACTGTTAGATATACCAGTAGGCAGAAACTAATAGACGAAGAGATACGAAAATGAGCATAAAGTAGCGTGAAGGAAGAAAGCTAGGCAGGCAGGATTTGTTCGAACTCTTTTTCCCTTGTGGTGGAACCCAAAGGCTAGTCGCTACTTCATTTCGTCAGTCTTTCTTACTTACTATCATCCTTATACCTTTCTTTAGTGTCCAAATCGATCCACAGATATTATGGAGTTTTTCTCCAAAACTTACTTCGGACTGACCCTCTCTCTCTGCTTTCTCTCAAACTCCTTCCTTCTCTTCAACCAACTCCCTTCTTCTGTTTGTCCATCCTACTTACTTACACATCTAAATAGATCAAGAGAATCTTGTGTTCAACTAAGCCAATAATAGTACGAGAGGCCTACACACTTCAAAACACACTTTTCTCGAGGCGTCCGTACTCCGTAGGAAACTCTGTTTCCGGTGGAAGGTCGAATCCCAGCATTTCCAACTAAACTCATCCAAACTAGAGAGATCGTGTGTACACATACCGAGTGTGTGTGTATATTCAGATACCCTTTTCTCCTCTCCATTCATTTATTCATTTAACAGGGTTGCTCATTGTGTAAGAAAATTGAATGGGTTCGTCGGATGGATATTGGATAAAGGACGAAGAATGGCAAGTAAATTAGGTGAATGCCTTGCTTGCATCCAACTTCCAGGGTTAGACATCTACCCGCATTTCTATTTCCAGTGAACTTCTCATCTTCTATAAAAATATACGGCGGTAGGGTTTGGTGAAAGTAGGGATAGCGCAGGTAAGTAGGCACTTCTAAAAGAACTTTCTCTAAGGCAAGAAGACTCTAGCTTTAAAAATGCACGACATTCATTGTATTATCGCATTAAGGGTCCTTTTCCTCGCATGGAGAGGCTTATTGGAGGAGACTGCAGGCAGGTGTCTCACACACACACACACACACCCACACATCTGCACACACACAGGAAAGCAGGTCTAATTCTTCCTGCTTTCTCCATGTGAATTCAATGTGTTTCTTGTATTTGAAGAAGGATCGATTCGAACGGAATGGAAGTTGAGATTCGAGGTAATGGTGGGAATCCGGAGGCTGTAGTGCCTCTCTCAAGCTCTCCTGGTAATTCTGGAACTGGAATGGGACTTGGGAACGGCGAGTATGACTACACGACAGCCCTCACCGTCACTATCACTGTGGGTGTGTGTCTCATTCTCCTCAACTTGGTGGTTTTCTCTGCCATCATGTGCCACCGTAAACGAGGTCTACCTGCCATCCCCAATCATGGCAGCAATGCTCCCAGTGAAGGTGGTGAGAGTCGGAGGAGTAGTCACAGTGGAACTCCTCAGAAAGGTCCTCCTTATCATCAACATGTAAGTACATCAATTACTTGGGCATTAGTGGGGATATTCCGCGTGTTCTCACACTCCCCTATCTCCAGTATAATTAGTGGGTAGTGAGGATAAGGAGCCGCGTTATGAACGATCGCACTCGAGCATAATATGAAAGTGAAAGCCAGCAAAGTGTGCCTAACAACTTTCACTCTCTCTCAGCTCACTCCTTTTTTCTACTTGCAGGAGGATTACAAGTGGTCCGCATCCTGTTGTTCTTCTGGAATGAACCCTAATGACTTTCCTGCTACTCATTTATCATACGGGGGAGGACCTGCAGGAGGAGGAGGAGGAGGCGGCGAGTCGATATCCATGAATCAATACGGCATTCCCGACCATCAGCAGCTCCACCATCCAAATTGCAGTAACTCGTCGCAAGGACCAAATGTAATGAGACCACCTTCACCTCTCATGGGTTTAGGAAGTCCGGGAACTCTCCACCGTAATCCTCATCATTCCCACGAATACCCGGCAACTAATGTACAACTACACCATGGAGGGGGAGGGGGAGGAGGGGGTGGTGGGGGTGGGGGCTGTGATGGCAGTGGTGGGGGAAGTTGTTCCGGAACTCTTAAACGAGGAATGCATCATCACATAATGTCCATCCCGGACTGCGTACAGCCCGTCCCTAATGCTGTCTTTAATCCGGATTTTAATAATGGGAACAATCAGTTCAATGGGATGGATGATGGGAGCACACAAGGAATGGGGAATCCTCAAGGGTCCATTCGACTTTACATGAACCAAGGAGCCTCAGGTAAGCACACTCAAAATACGTTCAACGTTAAGCACACAAATGCCTCCAGATTTCTTAAGAAAGAAAGAATACAGCAAGTTTTCTTTCTACAGACTTTCTCCATATTTTTCCACTCTGAATTACATTTTCATACAAAACATTTTGTAAGAGTTGTGTGGTTGGCGGTGTGTGTGTGTGAGTTGTATTAGAAATTCCTCCGAGATAACTCTGTGGACCTGTCAGTCTCGCTCTCAAAAACACACACACACACACACTACACACACTTTTGGCTAAAAGGTTCCATTTAACTGGACTGTTAGCTTTTCACACAAAACTTTTACCATCCATTGTGAGACTGGGTTCTCTTTCATTGGAGAAGAATAGGTGAGAGACTGCGGGACTCGGTGTCCACTATGGCACGACGAGGACCACAAAAGAAAGGAGAGAGAAAGTAGAAAGCGAGGGTGGAATATTCGGGTACAAAGGTATCATGTTGCTAGTTGGTAGGTACTTAGGTGGATGGGTGGGTAAATCAGTAGGTAGGCTAGCTTTCACCGATAGTGGCAGTAGGAGTGTTCACTCACCGTTTCTTTACTACCTCAGGCCACAGTCTACCTCTTATCAACATTACTGTTGATGTATTTATATTGAAAAAGTCAGTTGGAACTGGCCCATTACTCAAGGGTAAATTACGCCTCCCTTCCTTTCCCAGAATTACTGGAGCCATAATAATGTAATTTTTATAGAACCCGGAATGTCCAACCCTGCCTGTCTATTCTTATCCGCTCACTTAAAGTGGTACAAAATACTGCCTGGGAAAGTACCCCCGCTAGTTTGCCTCCCATCTCATTTTTTGCCCCGTACTTTCTGCACGATAATAAGAAGGGAATTGAATTTCTTTTAGGTGACAATGTTCTCGACATCCCTGAACCACCCCGGTCTATGAGAACAACTTCCTCCACCGGAAACAACCCGACTCACCTTGGGAGCAGTTCAAACAGCGGTGGAGTTGGTAGTGGCAGTGGTGGTGGTGGACTTAGTTCCTCTAATCCTCCACCATCTTCTTCGTCCGTTACTACTGGGACGAATTCAACAAGCAGTAACCCAAGTCCCAACAGTGGAACTACCACATTAGTTGGAGTTCTTAAGAGACACTCATCGTCCACAACACCCAACTCAACTGTCAAGAAAAGGGTTCAGATACAGGAAATTTCCGTTTGATATTTCAAGAATGAAGGAGAAGAGAGTTAAGTTTGGGATCAGTGGGGAAAGTGAAAGTTGCTCTCAAAGGACTCAAACACGTAAACACATATGTACACACACAACAACAGTTATCCCATCAGGGCGGTAGGGAAGCGGAGGGTGTCATGTAGATGACTTCTCCTTGTGTGTGTGTTTCCTGACCTGACTCTCCTTAAATCCAACTTTCACCCTAACACACTATAATGTTGTTGTATCCTTCGTACTTTTACATTCCATTTTCACTCACTTAGTTTAAAGCTACGTGCGTTCTCTCAACCCGTAGTGAGTGGAGAAGTGACAGGAGCTCAGAAACCAACACACATTATATTATGACCATACAGAGTTAATGTTAACCAACACTTGAGATACTTAATGAATCTACACACATTGTAGAAGTAGTAAATATACAAAGTTACAAAGTAAAAGTACGTTTGCGGTATACTGCAACTAATAGACTTCAAGTTGTCTACATATAAACACAGTTTCAGTGGCCGTCGTCGTGTTTGTGATGTGATCTCTCATAGAAGCCAATAACTCGGCTCTTGTAAGCTGTACAATGGTGTGTAGTTTGTGTTCGGTGTGTTTACTGTGTAGCATGTACGGTTTATAAGCAAAGCACTTCTGCAGTTCTAGTGTGTAGTGTGCTTAACAGAAAGTAGTATTCTATAATATATACATGTATGCACGTTCTCTGTGTAGGGCAATCAAAGTGAAGCGAGACCAAGTTGGGTTTCAAAGGAATGAAGAAGAGTAGCCTCAGAGATGTTTTGAAATGTAAATAAACACAAAAGTGGATGTTATATAGAGTGTACTTTGTTTATCTACTTTATAGTCTGTGACGATGTTGATGTGCAAAAGTGAGAGATGTGTAATAATGATAGGACAAGTACATATAAAGTGGTCCACTTTCACTTTCATGGTTAACTAATATTATACTTGTACTATGTACCTATTTGATACACCTTGATAAATGGAAGTAGCATATGGCGTATAGTAATGTGGATGTGGCATTGAACAATGTAAATTGACCCTACTATACACAAATGCATGAAAGCAGCAACAGGATACTTATTGAGTTCTAACTTGTAGCATCACATGACCGTGTGAAAAGGCAAAATGCTGTGTGTACCTCTCTGTCTGTGTAATTCGATAACCTATTTATATTCTCTGACTCTGTTGTAGCATCAATAAATAAAGATAACTGTGGAGGAAGTGCTAGAAATCCTCGAATGGTGTAATCTCTGCAGTGTAATAGCAAAATAGGAATCATAAATGTCATGAAAAACGTGTTTATTTGGTCAAAAGCCAACATTTATAATACTCTTTTTGGTAAATATTTGACTGAGATTACTACTACTCTTACACTTATACACTTCTAAATCAAATAAATAAAGTGAAAGTGATTACAGAAAGACTATTCATCTTTAACTTTTTGACAAACTCGCATATATTTGTCTGCAGTGTTTTGTAGAGTCTATACACACAGGAGATTTGCATTCAGCCTCATAAACAGCAATCAGTAGGGACCATAAGGAAGGAAGGAAGGTCAAAGGAGTGGAGAGACACTTGAATATATAAAGTCCAGTTGAAGAGAGTCCTCGAAACTCGAAAGGACGAACCTGGAGCAAAGTTATGTACTGACTACTCGACACATCGACCATTGGTGCTGGCACGAGCACAAAGTCCACACACACAATCCTCATGGACCAAATGACTTTTATCTTCAGTTTACTTTCACTCTTTGGTATTTGCACTGCTTGTGTAGGGAGGTCGAGAAAGGCTTAATGGTTTTTATGGGAGGGAGAAGGAACATAAATTTTCATAGAAACTTTCTAGCACTGAATTAGTACTCCAAAGTGCTTATACTTGGATTTATTTCTTTGGCCTTGCCTCTAGATTATTTGTTGAACTAATGGCAGCTCTGATTTCATTTCTAACTGGTCAGTGAGCTTAATAATAAAGTTGTTGTAGACATATAACAGCAGGTTACGCAAGTAAGGCGCATACATCTATCTGTGTTTAGGTACTTAAGACAGTACAAATGATTTACACGATCGCATTCGAGATTTTTGTACAAATTATGTGTACTAAACCACAGCAGCGGCTTTGGTGTGTGCGTGGTGATGATACATCTTCATTTGATTAAATCTAAGAGTGGTCCTAATCTTTGATAAATCTTGTACAAATAAGCTGAGCAGGGAAAGCAAAGCTGGTTATACATGTAGGTATATTAGATCATTCGGAAAGAAGTACTGACGAAGAAGTTTTAGGAGGGACTTCTGGTTCCACAGACTCTCTGCTCACAAGATCTAGAGAAAGTTGAGCTAAGCCATAAAAGATATGAATCATTATCTAACCAAGTAATTTATTTTACAACTGGTGGTGGTCCACAATAATCTAGCTTGTATGAAGTTTGAAATTCTTAGTGAAAGTAATCAAAATTCTCCTTATTGGTTTGGCAGTTCAGCTTCAGAGAAAGGTTGGTGCGGAATCGAATGTGGTTTGTATATTAACCGCATATTTCTCTACTCCACTGACTATAACTTGCTTTTGTGGACTTGTGGTAAAAGTTTACAAATGATTGTTTGAATTCCAAAATTCATGAACCCATTTGGCAAAACTTCTCTCATACCGAAAACAGTTGAGGTAATAAACGAAAGAATTATGAACCGCTTGATACACACAACAGTGAAGTATTACTTCGCTGTTAAATTCGAGTGGCGATGCGGTGTGTGTTTCAAGGATCTTCCGTGGAACGGTTCTGTTTGAGTATCTGATAGGGAATGAGTTCTTTGGAAATCGGATCTACACTTGCTTTATCCAATATGTACCACCTCCTTCTATTTCCGCAATATCACACTAGACTCCATAGAATTTGTTAGGACGTGTCAATTGACAGCACAATTGAGCAAGAGAAGCTTTCAACCTCTTGCAGAAAACAATTCTCATGAAATCTATATGAGACTCACGATTTGTGACAGTAGTATGAACCCACGCAGCAAATCTATTTGGTTCTCCTTGTTTTCTATCATCCCTAACCAATCTGCACTTTCATATCTCACGATCTCATCTATATACAAGGGAGAAGTGCCGTATAGATTGCATGTGTCTCTGTGTCTATCTCATTTGTAGAAAGTGAACAGAATGAAGTTGGAAAATTACTTGTTCTGCTGAATTTCTCTTTAGATCTCTTCGTCTCAAGCACACATCTTACATCTTGAGACCTTATTACTACTACTACCTATCACTCCTGCAAATATCAACTATATCAAATCAAAACAACTAATTTCCTTCTAATGGCAAATTTTATACTTCTTTACAAAATTCGAACAGTTCATTTCAACTTTATTGAATCACATAAGAAATATTGAGCAATAAGTTTCGTTCTTCAACGAACAATAGTGAATAGCCCATCCTCTTGAGTGTTTCAAGTTTCTGAGAGATAAGAAGGGGTGATAAAACAGAAAAATTTAGCCTTCAACAGAATAATGGGTTTCTTTTCAGCGAACTCACAGTACATCATACATCATATATCCTAATTTGATTGTGCTTGAGTAGACACTAACTCTCCCTCTGCTGGCTCCACTACATCTTGTCAGAAAATCATCTCATGTTTCATCTCGGATTATGCAACAATAAGAATCAGGTAGCACGTAGAAATATTTTTGCAGCCCAGAAGACATGTAGGTGGATGGTGATGAAGGTATAAGATAGTTCGATACAACGAACCCATGTAAATTTTTCTTCCCTCTTGTTCCTCTACTCCTCCTGAATTTTGAATAGAATTCCACCATCTGCCTGAATGGTTCTTCTTGTTCTTATTCAGCCTGCCTTGCCTGCATCCTCTCTGACTTTCACCGTGATACGAATTCCCTCGACATATCTTTCTCCGGATGGATGAATAGGTCGTCTCCCGTGTTCCTTTATTCTGCTGACTTACTCGTTTCAGCCAACACACACGCATATACACACGGCAAAGATAAATTGTGGTATGTGGCAGTCGAGTAAAAATAGAGTGAAAGACAAGGTAGAGTGAGATAGATACGGGTGCTTGTCAGACTGATGAGGCTTCTCTCTTCGTCGCTCAAACTTGAGAGAAAGTTTCTACCCCTTCTATCAAGTGGGATTACGTATGCAAAAAATATACCCAGAATGAGATTAGATATCAAAAAATGCATACAAAGTTGGTTGAGGTATCACATGGAGCAGTCCACACTTGGAATAAAAGAAACTCCAGAATCAACCGAATAATGTGAAATTGGTCTAGCGAAATCCCTCTAGGTGGTTGAATTCAATATAAAGCCCAACCACTACCAACCGCCACCACTAGAAAGTTTTCGAAAGCTTACAAAAGTACTAGGAACTGTTGAAACCCGAAAATTGTTTTATCAAATCGATTTCCTCGTGATTGCTTATTGCTTCGATTCCCAAAAACTTCCTGATCTGGTGAAACACAGTCACTCAAGTTCAAAAGGAGGAGGTGTAAACTCACTTTAAATCTGAGTGAGTTGCCTGGTGGGTTTACTTCATGATGGAAAAATTAGTTTCTGGCCATCTGTGCAGTAAATGTTGGTGGTTGAGTAGGTTAACTTTCATCGTATGAGGTGTGCCAGCCTTCTAGCATTTAATGTTCTTGTACAATTTGTCATTGCACCTGGTTGTTTACTCTAGCTATCAACATTTCCCACGGATATATACTTTTAAGCTGTGTTTGTTGAATTAAACCGTGTTTTTCCTCTGCATGCTTGTACAATTCAGAGAACTCTTCATTAATTTGTTGTTTACGTAAGGGTTCACACAAGGTTAAGGAGATTAAGGTGAGGTGAAGCTGAAGTGTTTACTCGTAGTTATTCGTTCGTATAGAGTGGATGAAGCAAGTAGATAGTAAGCAACGATGGATGTTGGTTTACCACTGGAAATGAACGGAGAAAAGAGAAAGGTGGTGGTGAGTTCAAGATTTGATTACTTAAGACGCAACACACATTGTGCCGTACAAGTTAATTGTGTATTTGCTTATGCGTTAGTCACTTGAACTTTCTCTTGTTAGGAGAGTGGAAAGAAAGCCGAAGTTTGTTCGGCGAATGAAATATCTCTGACGCTGTGATGAAACTTCTTTTGTCATTTTTCTCCAAGGGAAGTTCAAATTGGATTAAGGAATCCTTATTTCTCGCAAGAATGCTTTTTCTTTTCAACCTCTTTCCCCCGCATGCCGTGTGCAATGGGTTAAGTAGAGAGATGGAAGGATGAAGGAACGATATGTAGGGGAATTGGGTAAGCCAAGACTCTGTTTTTCATCACACAGGTTCCTTGTTGCATAAGGTGATTGCCATATTATCATCGAAATAAGGAAGAGACAAGAAGTCAAGAATTGCCGAGCTCAAAGAGGTACCAACTACCATCAACTCGCTTGAGATTCACTAAGCAGATTCTTTCAGACAGGCTGCTTTTGTCCACATAACCTTCACTATGTATGTGAGAACTCTTGAGATGAAGATATTCTTTTTAAATACTTTGCATGTGGGTTTCCTTTTAGGTGAATCCTTCACTATGCACTACACAATAGATTGCAAATGCGTGAGGGTTTTATGTTCTGTGGAGAAAGAGACGGTGTCGTCGAGAAAAGAAGTATTTTTTTCATTTTACTATGCTAATTTTGATTGAAGGATCTTTCTCCAACTTTCATTTTGGTTTATATGGTTCTACACAAGTTTTTCATTATCTTTAATACTAAAATAACACAAGGAGAGGTCTCAAGATTTCCTTCTATCTGTGCACACACACAAATATCACTGTACAAACTATCACATGTAGTGATTCTATAATTTAATTCGTAAAATATTCTCCTCCTTTGCATTCTAAAGCAATAAAGTAGAAATAATGAATTTTTGCTTCGTTAAATAATACTCAACATTTATATTATCCTCTTTTGCATCAAGTCATAGATGAACACAAGAATAGGAGAGGCTTCGTAAAGTGACCCTACGTCCTGTACGAAAGGATTGGTGAGATATTTCTGTCAGGGAATTATATACGGGAAACTGCATTGTATATCTTTACTGTTCTTCGTTTATTTCTCCAACAAAGAAAACGACAGGGTAACATGCCATGTCATCAATTAATTCGTACCTTCTCCTCTAAAACGGACCGCACCCAGCACACCTACAAATCTATTTTGTATAGAGCCGTTCCCACATAACTATATACTCAGACTAAGTGTCAAGTTCATTGGAATGAATTGGTGGTGAAACAACAACCGAAAAGACTTTTCTAGTCTTTCTCGTCTCCCATCAGACCCTTAAGTAAAATAAAAGTCGACTGAACATAAACCAACCTCCAACGCTACAAAGTGAGAAACATCTAGCAGTACAAACATTCCAAATACGCAACCCATGAGGCTACCAAGGAAGGAAAACTTGGGTCAAACGTGTTCTGGACAACCTTAGTTAGTGTTTGAACATGTAAGAGTTTTATTAATATCTTCAGTCACACGTCATGCTGAGCCTACTGAACGCAGAATTGAGGAAATGTGGCGAGTGCATCCAACGGATGAGGTGAAAGTGCAGAGAGGTACTCGTATTTATAATTTGCTCTTAAATTTTCCCTTCAACTTTCAACTTTGGAAAGTAAAAATAGCACACTGCGTTGAAGATGCCGAAAGGACTAATTCGCAAGCAAGTGACAACCTCTCTGGTCCCTGGACGTCACTCAATCTCCTGTGCCAACTGATAACCTCGCGGATAATACTCCTCTGAATTGATATTATAGAATTATACCTAAACTTAGCCGTAAATGTAGGTAAGTGTAAACAAATTGACAAGTAACATACGCGGCCTTTCGTAAATGAACCAGTATCTGTCAGAAAGAAGTGTATACAACCACGAAAACTGAATCTTACTCTTCATCTCATTATTATGTTCGAATTTAATGGATTCGTCGGGTGTCAACATTGTGGTAGCGGTTCCAATCTAAAGAAGTAACGCAATCTAAAGAAATCCCCAAGAAGTCCGGAGGTAAATAGAGCCAAACCAGATCTTCATCAAACAGATTGAAAGTGATGGAGCTGAGCCTCTCCGATTCCTCAGGCCAACTTAAATTACTTTTAGTTGCATGGAAGTCTTGTGACGGATTGAGTTGTGTGTATCACCATCAACATCTTCTCTACCACCACAACCACCTAAAGAAATGTTCTTCATACATCCATATTGGTATTTGATAGACATGGATTGGTATACGGTATGACCGTAAGAAGTGCAGGGAAAACTTTCTCACAAGTCACCTGCTATAATATCATGAGACGTAAGATTGCACCAAGGACAGGAAGGATCAGTGAGAGTAACAAAATGGAAGTAAGAAATTGCTTTATCTGTAAGTAATCCTTTTCCAACCCGTCTAAAAGAAAGTTTCTGGAACGAAAGAGGAAAAACATTATATACGGTCTTTGATACCTAATAGGCGAAGAATTGAAAGAACTTAAATGAAGTCAATGTCTTTAATCATTCCCTGTGTATTAATTACAGAAAGGAATTGTTTTATGTTACTAGAAAAGTACTTGTAATTGTTGTAATTGATTCGAAAAGCAGTTCACAAGAGAACGATGGAAAGCGTCAGGCAGAAAAGTGAAGCTGCCAGCAAAAGTCCATCGAACGAGGTAGCAGAAGAATTTGGTGAATTTGTAACATTTTATCTCCTCGTAGGGCGTTTAGTATTATTTCTCTCGTCTATTTCTCGTTAACCACTAGAATACCCACGATGTGTTTCATACTCAAGTAGAATGTTATTGTTACAATATTATTATTGCTATTAGGAATTGCAGCTTTTACGAGTCTGTTCATAAATGTTCAAATGATAAGGACGGCCTCGTAAAGTGGATATAAACGCAAGAGGTTTTCACCAACTTTCCATTTCATTTCCACACTGAACGATGTACGCCTCGCCAAAGATCAGATCCGTCTTTTTGCTGGAGCGGTGGAGATGTTTTTGGACGAAGAGTTGAACTTAAATATAAGAAGGAGGATAGGAGAAAAACAAGAGACGACTCAGGTTGTCGTTTCGTTAAGTTGTTCTCTCGTAAAGTTTTATTTCTTCATGAGGATAAAGCATCCTTATCCTTTCGTTTCTTTCATTTTATTTGAAACTAGAACAAAACTCATCTATCTCTTTATACTACTTTTCTTCTTTTTGCAATATGTCTTTTTAGCACGCTTTGAAGCATTCGGACAATCAGGATACATCATCAGAACCTCCACACAGCAATATTACGACCCTTTCATTCTATGTAGCAAATGGCAATCCATCTCTCCTCCCTCTGATGCATCACACACTACACACATCACAGAAAGTAATACGATTGTCAGTTTTCCCGTCTCCAACTTCCATTTCTTTGCCTCAATTCGCAATAAAATGATAACCATGCATGACTAAATCATATCCAATGTTGCTTCTCTTCGGAAAAGAATACTTTTGTATTTTCTTTTGATTTCTACTCAAAAGAATCTCCCTTTTCCCTGCTACAAATAGAATTGAGGTAGAAAAAGGAGACGTACAAATGGTGCGGGGTTTTATTGTTTCATAAAGTGACTGAGGTTTATAAGACTCATGGCATCTTTGCTTTTCCCAAGCAGATTTGACTTAAACAGGAAGGAATCTAGACTCTCGAATAGATTTATTCTAAGCTGTTTCAATTCACTACATATGATAACCTTTGTAGTTTGTAGTAATATGAATATTTTTATCTAACTGTGCAAAAAGATAGTATAAAAAGATGGGACACCGAAACTAAGAAGTTTAGCGAGATCCTTTCACTGTTACTTTCCACAACACGAAACGGATCGACAAAAATGCTGCTAGAGATGAAAATCTATTCAAAGGATGAAACAAAGAGGACTTTACATGATACATTAAAATGCTGTTGTAGCGATTTCAATTTTTACAACATGGCTCAACCTTTTATCTCAAGATTTCCATCTCCTTCACATCGATGTTGAAGTGCGTATATACACAAACTATACACTCTAGTTTCCCCATACCGTTCGATATTATTCGCTTACCAAGCATTTTGATTCTTCAAGAACACAATAACAACGACGAGATGCATATGGAAAGTAGTTTAGCATTAGTTCTACTATTCGAATTTTGCAAGAAAAGCATAAAAATATGTAGGTTGCAATAAAATAAAATTAAACCTGTTCTTTTCATGCAAAATGCCCACAGAATACTTATCGTAACAAGAATTCTCTTGTAATTTTAAATTTTATGTCTTCAGAAAATGTTCCAGCCACTTCACATGCAGATTTTTGGTAATTACGTTTGTGAATAAAATATCATCACTGTTTATAAAACTACACACGACAAACTATGTTGCACAATTCTGCTAAATTGAGCTGTTTTCGCTGAATTAGACAGTCAATTTCATCAAAGTTCTGTGCACACAAAGTCACCCATTAGTGATTATAGTACAGAGAAAAAACCTATACAAGTTGAAATTAATTTTCTACGTCCTAGATGTTGGAATAATTGGAATTCCTTCTGTACTTAAACCTTAAACCCAAAGAAACTGAACGACAATTTAATTATATATTTGTGATACGTTGAGAAGTGCAAAATAGTCTTGAATCTTTTGTAGTGAGCCCTTTGAGCTGCTTGCGATTTGTTAATTCAGATGAACGATGCATCATTTCTCCGTTACGCTCAACATTAGAAGGTATAAAGAGAAACTGGGCTAAAAGTTTTAGTCGCTTTCACCAAGATTCATCATTTGTTTGAAAACACATCTCCATTTCTAACGTGAAGTGTACTATGCGAAGTAGAAAATGAATAAAAGAGTTTCTGGAATGGAACAAAATTTTATTCAATTACTCTCAAAAGTTGTGTATCTTTGGTGCTTCCATTCTCTTCAAAATAAACATTCCAACTTAATCTCATTACGTCTGAACGCTTCTAGGGAGTGTGAGAATAGAAGACACCTATCAAATACTAGGAACCCAGTGAGCTCCTTTATTGAGTGAGATTTCCTACTAAGCCCACAGAAGGATTAGAGAACAGGTGAGATGAAGTAAAATCTATTCCATCTTATCCAACCAAATGAGAAAACAAGTTTCTTGAGCATCTTTCCCCGTTACGTATACTCGCGTGTGTTCGAGCTATAAGTTTACGATATAGCAAAGTAAAAGTTACAGTTTTTCAGACAAAAAAGTTCTCATCAACTTTCATTCCCTGTCTCATCTCAGTTTTTCTCAGTTGCTGATGAAAATCCAAGTCGAATTCGAATGTTATTCACTTCCAACAACGTCATGCGATATGTTACCTGTGTCCCTGATGTTTTGTAACAGGGGTAAACAGTCTAAAAAGAAGACTAGGTAAATCGTCAAACATACTTAAGTGAAAAAAAGAGGACCAGGAAATAACAATGATGACGAATACAGTTTGCGTAGTAATTGAACAAAAGTAAGATTAGAAGAAATGAAAGATCTATATAATATAACTACCGCTTATCAGACACTCGAGACCTCAATTTATTTTTTCATCGATTTGGCAATTCAATAGTTACGTCTAGACTTTAGACTTCAGTTTGGTGAAATTGCTTTTCAGACTTTTAGTGAGCTTCTCTACCCGCACACTAGTAATCCTTAGAATAATGAAAGGTTGCTTTGTTATGATGATTACTTCGAAAAATTTTGCTTCCAGCCCTTGTTGCGAAAGTTGCCTATGGCGGAACAAAAATATTGTTTGTTTAAGCGTTCATCCTTCTCCAGGATTTCATCTTGCTTTTGCATAACCTGAGTTTGGAGTTCAGTAGGAAAGTGAAATGTTTGTATATTTATTTGCACATATTCTGGTTGAAATACACAAATACTGAAGCATAATAGAAACTGTTGAAATGGTTCACAGGAGAAAGTTGTATCTAATTAGTATTCAACATAGAGCCCTTCATCTTCCTCACAATGAAAATCATTTGTCTTTCTGTAAGCTTTGCAGGAACAAACTTCTCTCTGTGTCCGTGTTTATAGAATCCTTAACGAACTGACGTCTTTTGGGATCTTTCAACGGAAAACTTAACTCACCAAGGACAAGTTTAGAGACTCATCAATAAGTTATACTTTACTATGCATGCTTATGATTTATGTTTCAAATGCTCATGCAACCCAAATGGTTCATTCTCATAGGATTCCAAATAAGTGCATACACGTTGAGTTAATAAGGTACTTCTTTAAGCACTCTCTTTGAACTATCATCTGATTACTACGTGCCTGTTAAGAATTTGATACCCTAGGTTTCTTTGAACTCACTCTCGATGCCCCCACCCTGCTGGAGTACATCGTCAGTACGTACACTTTGGTAAAGAACCATCAGAGAGAAAAGTAATACAGTAAATAAAGTTAACTAAAGAATCCGTCTAGGATTCCATAACACTTTTAGCCACAAAAGCTAAACTAGCTGATCTTACCAAGAACTAGATAAACTAAATGGACGGTAGTTGGTTGGGTACTCCATTAGCGAAGCTAAATCGCTTATGAGTTGTTTGCTAATGGATTTAGTTCAAACTTTCTCTTGTGTTGTCATAAGCTTATTTATGTTGTAAACTGATCTGATGGCGGTGTATACTGTTTTCGTAGATACTATATATATAATATATATATATACGCTACTAAACTGGGTACGCTACTAAAATTTTAGGTAAGTTATGACTTAACGGAGAATGCCAACTGACAGTACACAATGCATGCGAGTAGAGGATCGGTGTAGAATTTCTCTCTCGATGAGCATGATTGAAGAAGACTGACATTCGACATCTATTGTGTCATCTAATTGAGGAGCAGCTTATCTTTCTTCCGCTCGACATAAATCAAATCATTATTTCTACTGACGCGCGACGACCCTTACATTTTGACTGTATCTAGACTCCATGGTTTATTTGAAGAGTGAACTCCCTTATCACTAATTTAATTTAGTTCACCAAGTATTGCTAGAAAATAATAATAACGAGAAAAATTTGCAATCTTGCATGACTGTTTGATTACAAAAAATTTTGATTTCAAACGAATGAATGAAAGTAATATTTAGTGAAAGTCTTACTCATTTTATCACGAGCCAAATAGTAAAAGAAACTTTTCCTGATTAAGTGAGAATTATGCAGGAAGAAAGAGATAGACTTGACAAAAAAGAAAGAAATTATCTCACGACCCAACTTTCTTCTCCTTGTGCAAATAAACAAGATGGGACTGGCAAAAGGCCAGTTCCTAACACAGGGAACAACAGATTTCTCCTGGAAGATAACGCGAAATAAAAAAGGAACTTTCGCCCAAGTTCCTTTGTACTCTCAAACCTCAAACCCATATTTTTCACGTCTCGTGTTGTCGTGTTACGGATTTCTTTCTATTATGATACTTTTTGAAAAGGAGCCCAAAATTAGCAAAGTAAACAGTATGCAGAGAACTTCTGCTGAATCTTACTGCTTTCTAGTGTTCGCTTTCAAGACTTTCAATTTAATATTCTTTACCTTGGGACCTCTACGCGTGTACAATAGGATCTTATCCCCATTTTATTTACCTTGTCTAGGACTGGATTTTGGATCTCTTACGGTCTACATAGGTTTGTATCTTTTGTGTTTGTGTGTCACTTTCATTTTCACAGTGGTGAAAGTGCCCCCTCAAGAAGTACACACACGATTGGGATACAGAACAGTCAATTCATGTATGGTTTTTTAAATTGATGGATGTGCAGATGTGTTTTCCTCCAAATGGAAAGCAAGTAAAGTACCACACAAGAATGAAATATAAAATGACAAGAGACCCACATAAAACAAACTGTGCTACATCACGTCGTTCTTCAACAAAAGGAATACAAAGAGACGAGTAGTTTGATAGGAATGTCTGCGTTCCTTGTAAATTGTACAAAATTGTGCATGCAAGCCAACATGAGCAAAGAGGGAAAAGGAAAACTATGGAATTGTGTGTGTACAATTGTATTGTGATTTTGAAACACTGGAGGGGTTTGCTAAGAGGGCACAAAATGGAAGAGAGTTTATTATTATTATATTCCATAGATGTGAGTTGGAGAAAAAAGCAAAGGGCTGGGAGTCCCGAAGGGAAGCATATATCACGCATTTTCCACTTCAGAAATCTTCAAAGCACATCTGAATTAAAAATTTACTGAGACACGTAATCTCTCCTCTATCCGTGGGTATCTGCCGTAGTTGGTAGTAGACTTATGCACACGTGCGCTAGAGTCAGACGTCTAGTGCGTAACTCTTACGGATTTCCCGAAGGAAAGTTGGGTATAATAAGAGTGGTAAGTACATTCCTGTCTATCTGGACATCTCTAGAGGTCCCTCATGGACAAAATTATGCATGCAGATTGCCATTCCACCCTTTGGGTCATCCTGTGAACGTCGCTGAGCAAGAGACATTGTGATCTTCCTTATCACCGTCCTTAGGGGGACTTTTCTGGGCATTATACTGCTACAGATGGAATTCGATGGAAGTCTTTGATGAAACATAAACCGAGTCTTAAGACGTTCTTTTCAAACTTTTCAAGCTTTCACTTTTAGTCCTTCAACATCACAAGCGAGTCATATCATAATAATTTATAAGCTTTGATTTTAATCTGAACACAAAACTTAAATGGCTACAAGGCCGCTTCACTCGGTGCTTGCTGACTGAATCTGGGACATTTATGTAGTCATTTAGTACTATGCAACTTTCAAATGTGAAATAAACCTCGTTGCGTTGCATTACAAAAAACTAGTGTTGCATCATTTGTATCAGAAATAACTCTTTTGTATGAAATTACGGGTAAAAAATTGGCAAAATACGTAGCAATAGATCCAATCTCATTATTCATTGCGAAGGTAAAAAAGCGCACAAACTATATTTGGATCGTATTGCCTCCTGTGTTAGCACAAAGCTCTTCAGTCCTTGTAAATTTTCTGTATGAGTGGAAAGAAGACTTTGTAAATGACCATCATAAACAGAGGGAAATAGGCTATTAGATTGGGGTAAGTGTTCTGGAACTAGAAAACTAGATATGTGTAGCAATATACTTGGAGAGAAATAATATTCTTTTTGTAAAGTAACCTTAAAGCCTTGCTTGATCCTATTTGGCTCCGTTGTTTTTGGCACGGGCTTCTCCAGCACTTTTCGTACGTACATACTACATATTCACGTCATAACCTCATACAGTAAAGTCTGCTGGAGAAAGTGCCCTCACAATCACATACCACTCTTCTAGTTTATGTAATATGCACGAGACACTAGTTAACTTTCATTTGCCCTTACGCGTCAAAAATAGAATCCAAGAAGTCTCCAGAGTACACGAATAGAATTGAAACCATCTCGTGTCTTCTAAGATACAAAAAGAGACCGGAGAAAGTTGTGTAGAAGAACGCAGAAGAGGCGAGAATGTAATAATGCACAAGCCACCCCACGCAATGTGGGTTACACACTTAGTGTGTGAACACCCATTAATTATGAGCAAGAAAAGTTTTCATTTAATTTCAAGGATCCTGTTGTTGTCTAAATCTCAGATTGGAACGCTATACTATCGGATTTATTCATTCTAACCTGGTTTTCTACGGAGATTTAGAAGATACCAAGAAAACACAAATTAATTTTATATTGTATATCACTTTGTAGTAATACACAAGCGTTTCAATCGCTGGTGATATAATTATGTGAACGTTGAGACTACATAAACTGCCATCATAATGTACTGGCAACTGCCAAGTAACAATCCAATTGTCCTACGAGACATCGGCAAGTTTTCATTGCTCCTATTATTATATTATCGGGTCTAGCATAAGACACATGGTTCCAAGGGATTTAGACAAGATTGAAGGAGACCTAAGACATTATTATCTTATAAATTATGGTCCCTTACGATTTGTACCATATGGACTATGGACGACTTCAGAAGACCCAGAGACAAACAACAGTTGGGATACAGGGTGTGTGAATGTATAAGGAAATGTCAAGCCTGTTGACAGGAATGTGGTGGATGGTTTGTGTGACGTTTAATGATATTGTCATTTCCCTCGAGACTTTCTCTTCCTTTTGGTTTTTCCCATCTCATCTGATGAAGTTTATTCTTTTTCTTTACCATCTCCTCCAGGACTGCCATCATCAACTGTAAGCTTTTAATGAAAAGCCTCCAGCTCAACTGCTTGCGCCAAGTGAAAGCAAAGGTTTAGACAGAGGCTGCGGGGCTACAGTCACCACCAGCGGGGAATTGATAACTGAACCATAATAAAGTAATGGGACTTGAGCGGAGAAAGAAATCGCTGAGCTTAGAGACGTGAGACACGATCAACAATAACGTCAGAATTCATCGAGATAACTTGTCAAGATTGATAATCTAAGTAAGACTTAACCTTGTCGTGTCGGGATTTTTATTCTGCGCCTGTAACAACTCCAAGTGGATAAATCAGTCCTATTAAAAGGTCGTGGCCTAAGCAAGCAGAGAGAGATTTTCACACAAGATCTCAACTCCGGAGAAGAGCCAAAGAAATATACTTTCCTTGCGAAGGGTGAACTCTACGCTCTTTTGACTTTGATGAGGAAATAAACAACCTGCGAGTCAGATAGGGTATGAGCAAACCTGACGCTAAGCAATCGATACACACACAATACTTTCCCTGTGGTCCTCAGAACAATTTCCTAGTAATACTTTCTCTTCCTGCAAGACAGTCAGGAGCCTTGTGAATCATTGGCGAGGCTACAGAGTAACTCTGTACTTTCTTCCAGCATCATTTCTTCCTCTACAGTCCACTCAAGTGAAAAAAGAATGGTTCAAGTGGGAATTCAATCGAGGTCCAATTTTATGAACCAGTAAGTCCCTCAAGTTGTTATAAGCTGGATCCCTTTAATGGGACGGCTAACTTGTCTGTTTCGACTTGGTCCACGCACTTGCACAAGCTGATAGCCTAGTGAGGCTCTAACAGTGTCTTCAAATTGCAACCACTTTCGGAATGTTGAATGAGAACTTCTTGACCTGACAAGTATATTTCTACCTAACCTTTGTGGGTTCGATTTACGAACTGATTGGAATGAAATCGAGTTCTTGGTTCTCTTCTCTCTCAGGATGATCTATTGCAAAAGTAAGAGGAATGCAGTATTGCAATATTGAGTCCTTGACTTCCTTTCAGACTTTTCTTGGTCGCAGAACAGTACGACTTCGGAGTCAGTTCGGCTAAGCTAGGAGTCACGCAAGAGTGACAGTTGGAAGTCTCATAGGGTCAGAGGAGTTCCAATAAAATCTAATACGCTTACCGTTCACGATATGACTTTTAACCATACGTGCTTTTATTGATAGTATAAGATTTTAAAGTTAATTGCACCAATGACGTACTGCAGGCCTCTGAAGAGCATACCTACGACCATCATTCTAAATGACACGAGACGAATTCGCAGCCAGTTTAAAATCAATCGCTACACCTTAATCTACACGAAACATAATAATCGAAACCCAAGTAATAGCGGTCACGCGAGTTTCCAACCACCAATTTGTAATTTTTGTCGAGAGAGCAGAAATCAATACAGAAGTATTTATGTCTTCTCACGAAATGCTAGACAGAGATAAATGATTGAGGAGAGATAAAAATTGGGCACAAATAGGACAGGTTAATCGCTGGAGGTAACTCGAGCAATAAAGGGGTAAGCAAACTTGACATGAGAAAGAATGAAGAAAAACTCTTTTCTTGATAGCGTTCATATTATTAACTGAGAGCAGTACGTGCACCTACGGGGCGCCTAGATTGGTGGAAGTGATGTATCGACTGTTAGGCGAAAAGAGAAAACAAATAAACTAATAGAAGAAAAGAACCAACATAAATACAGGAGGTAGAGAGAAAAAACTTACTAGTCGACATCAGTCGGATGTGGAGTTTCTGAAGACGTTTACTAATTTGCTAAACCTTCTGTGTAAGTAATTTTTAGAGATTTATTGTACGTATTTGTCAATACCATAAATTATCTTCAGAACATGACATGGAGTGACAGGACTTACTTAGATTTAATATTGGAACATGACTACATAGTCTTCCTTCTCCGTAAAGATGCAAACTTGAATGCAAAAATTACCTACCAACTAACAAACTAATAACTAACTCCATATAGCAATTCATCAAGGAGTAATAACAATAATAATAATTATCTACCAACTAACAAACTAACTAACTCCATATAATAATTCATCCAGGAGTAATAATGCAAAAAAATTACCAACCAATTAGCAAACTAACTAACTCCATATAGTAATTCATCAAGGAGTAATGATATTGAGTAAATCATGAAGAGTAGAATAAAGATAAACACGCAACGAACAAGAGAAAATCTTACACAAGCGACTTTCCGGACACGTAGTATTTTTCAATTTCTTTCATTTCTTCGCTGCTTCTTCGGATGCAGCATGAGCCGACAAGGGATGGAAGAGAGGGATTGAAGTACGGGATCATGTTGGTTCTGCCATCAGAAATGCCTGGAAATTTCCACTTTAACGTAAGTACACAGAAGCTATTGATCCATAATTATTGCACGATCAACTCAGACATAACCTCACCTATTTCCGTTAAATAAACGTTGGCATACACCCATTCTTTCGGTTTTGAGGGGTCACAAAGAGCGTACAGATCAACCAGTGGCACATCCCGTGAGTAAAATCCGGAGATCTAAACAATAATTTAATCAATTAAGATTTCCACCATAATTATGCGTTGAACATCGATTTATTCTAATTACCACAAAGACCTGAGGAATCCCACAAGAAATGACTTCAAATAGCTTGTCCATGTCAAAAATCTCTCTTACTCCTTGCAAACGAGCTTCAGTTGCCTGACGAAAATAGAACGAAAACTGATAATCACACGCACACACATAATATACCAAAAGTCTGGGTTAGGATTAACTTACATGAGGAGGAATGCGATGCATCATTGGATCAACAAAGTCTATAGGCAACATATCATTAATCGGGATCTCTGCAGAATTTCCGAAATCAATATACTGTACTTTAACCTGAAATGTTTCGAAAAAACTCAATTGTCACGCTTTCATAAATCAAACCTCGGCAAATAATTTATTGTTTTACATAGTTAAGCAATCTAGCTTACCGAGTCCGATTCTTTTTTCACTTCCAAGACTTTAACTCTGTGGAAGTTTCCGTCTGCCGAATATCGCCCAAGAAAAAGTCTTTGCTGTAGATGATAGTACGAGTAATCGAAGTCTCTTATTGGATCGCCATTCTCGTCAACGGCCCCATAACTGTCAATCACTTTAGGTGGATTGTCCCCTAATTCCCCAAGTCTTGTCCCGTCTTCCGAATGGGAATAGATCCAAACCTTGTTCAATCCCTCGCCAATGATTAGATGGCTATGTCCTAAGATTTTCCCCTGTAAAGAAAACGTAAAGTTAGAAATGCCAAACTTAAGTTAATAGCCTTCACCTTCACTGACAAATCACATACCCTATAAAGCCTCAAAGCACGAAATCGGTTATCAATGTCTGGCCGAACTGGAGCACGAGGAAACACCGCCGGTTCTAGAGGAACTGCTCTTGGAAGGCGCTCCTCCAACTCCTCCGAAATTGGTTCAGAAATCGGACTGTGCAAGCCCGTGACGGCCGTGTCGTCAGATGTTGATGATGGAATGATTTCTGCCGAGCTTTCTGAAGTTAATTGTGGAGCAAGCTCGCCTGAGTAGTCGGAAACCGAATCTGAACTAAACTCGTCCGAGTCGTCTGAAGAGGACCCTGTAGACACCTCCTCTTCAATCTCTTTATAAACTGCTGGTGGAGTGAGCTGCTCAAATTCTTCAGAGAGTGCTGATGAAGTGAGCTCCTGAACGGCTTCAGAAACAACTGATGGAGTTAGCTCCTCCGCTGTTGCGGGATCCGGTCCCTCCGCAGTTGCTGGAGTGAGCTCCTCCTCCGTCGTTGCTGGGAAGGGCTCCTCTGTTGTTGCTGGGGTGGGCTGCTCTGCTGTTGCTGGAGTGGGCTCCTCTGCTGTTGCTGGAGTGAGCTCCTCCTTTTGCGCTGCTGGAGTAGGCTCCTCCGTTGTTGCTGCGGTGGGCTCCTCTGCTGTTGCTGGGGTGAGCTCCTCCTTAGCTGCTGGAGTGAACTCCTCCTTTTGCGCTGCTGGAGTAGGCTCCTCCGTTGTTGCTGCGGTGGGCTCCTCTGCTGTTGCTGGAGTGAGCTCCTCCTCTGCTGTTGCTGGAGTGAACATCTCCTCCTCCGTTACTGCTGGAGTCAGCTCCTCCTTTAGCGCTGCTGGAGTGAGCTCCTCCTCCATAATTGTCGCTGAAGTGAGCTCCACCGTTGCTGCTGGAGTGAACTCCTCCTCCTCCTCCGTTACTGCTGGAGTGAGCTCCTCCTCTGTTGTTGTCGCTGGAGTGAGCTCCTCCACAGTTGTTGCAGCTGGAGTGGCGTCCTCCTCTGTTGTTGTCGCTGGAGTGAGCTCCTCCACAGTTGTTGCTGCTGGAATGGCGTCCTCGTCCGTTGTTGTTGTTAGAGTGAGCTCCTCCAAAGTTGTTGTCGCTGGAGTGAGCTCCTCCACAGTTGTTGCAGCTGGAGTGGCGTCCTCCTCTGTTGTTGTCGCTGGAGTGAGCTCCTCCAAAGTTGCCGTTGTTGGAGTGAGCTCCTCCAAAGTTGTTGTTGTTGGAGTGAGCTCCTCCAAAGTTGTTGTTGTTGGAGTGAGCTCCTCCAAAGTTGTTGTTGTTGGAGTGAGCTCCACTACAGTTGTTACTGCTGGAGTGAGCTCCTCCGTTGTTGTCGCTGGAGTGAGCTCCTCCACAGTTGTTGCTGCTGGAGTGGCGTCCTCCTCCGTTGTTGTCGCTGGAGTGAGCTCCTCCA
>JAQGAC010000151.1:0-40763 GCA_034696585.1 Isotomurus maculatus | reverse complement strand
GTAGGTGTGACTTTTCGCTTAGTTCTTGTGAAGAAAAGCATTGGAGTTTATTAACGAAGTATTAAGTACAATAAAACTCGTCTATTAATATATATTACCTTTCTGCGAGGAGAGGAAAATATTATTGCGGTTGGCCATTGTTGTATCCTCTCATGGATATTATTTAGAGGGTAGTACAATAAGTGTGCTGCATCCTTTACAAGCGTAAATTCCATTGGGAATGTTATTGAGGGCAGAATGAATACGACGAATGGATTGCAGTGGCCGAACACAAAGAGGAAAGGTAGGATTAGTGGCTGCTAGAAAAAAGATTCGATTGTAAACTCCGATAGTTTAATGGGTTGATTCGATTAGTGCGCATAGGTATTGGAAGAATAAAGTTGAAGTCAAAATTTCCGGTCGAAGCTCACACAGAAATATCAATCATTGCCATTATGTTTAAAAAACGAGTGACTACTGCAGTACGACGCGTTGTTTGCCTCATATCCACTCTCCTCCATTCCTTCGTCCAATTTTAATGACAGGAAAACACATTTTTGTAAACGAAGCTGAGCATAAATAAGAGGAACTTATATTTTAAACAGTGCACACACTCCTGATGAGCTTGTTTCGTGAAATAAATGAGTTCTGCAACAATAACGTGTCGAGGAGGAGGCTGAAGTATTCGTTCACATCGTATCGATATCATGTTTTCCCATCCCATGATGGCTTTTCCTCCGTCTATTTGGGTTCATCGGTTGAGGTTGGTGGTGGACATTCCAGTTTCAATTCAAATACTCACTCGCGAGTCGTTAAAGAGAATTCAATTTCCCATAATAATAATCATAATAATCAACATAATACTCTGTGAATGTGTATCCTGTCTGCTTCTAATGCTCGCTCTTATCTCGTCTTTGCCTTCCTTTGCATTAGCCTCTCCTAACTTTTTAACAATAACCCAGCACACCAAAGTGCACAGTTTATCATAAAGACCTGCTATGTTCCTCAGAGACTCGCAACAGTTGGACATATCGCTTTTCGTTCATACCTCAAGCCTATTGTTCTCGAATCGGAAGAGCCTCCACACATAATACACACTGCTAGCTAACTCCGATATTGTTTTATAGATCTTGTCCCCGTCTTACACGCTTTATTCATACTGATGAGAGTGCACAATATCTTTTGTTCTCAAGCCTCCCCTGATTATTCGTGTATCTAAGAATTCGCTAATTTATTCCGCTTCCTCCTCTAAGCTTTTTAATTGATCTCCACTCTGTTATAATATTTTAGATAAGCCAACCCAATTAATCCTTTCACTTCACGATTAATCCTAAATATTAGCGATTCGCTAATCCACGGGAAAGAAGGCACGTACGTGGTGATGATAAGTAAGCGTCATCATCATTGGTGAAGACTTATGTGCCATAAAATCAAGACAAAGTAGTGAGGATGTTGAATAATACAGAAGAAGCGTTCACCCTTCAGTGCGATCCCAGTTGATTGAGTACACACGATGAGAGAGTGAGAGAGTTTGGCTGTCAAATCGAAATTATTTGAAATTACAGAGATTGGATGGCAAGAGAGTCTGGTAGCGTTCATTGCCTTGATTATGACCATTATATGAAAGCATTATTCATGTTTAATGGGTCCAAGCAGGGGAATGAATTATAGGAATGGACGGATGACAATGTCATTATACATCGCCGCAGAAATACGTAGAGGTATCCATCTTCATTCGTATCAAAGGACGTGGTGGTTGTAATGATTATTGGTAAGTGAGGGACGTAGCATCAAGTAATAATAATAAGTAGAAGAATACTATCGGGTTGGTGGTGGTGGGTGAATCTCATGATCATCATGAGTAACTGCACAGGTAGCCGACATCGGTCAAAACTAATAGTTATGTCACGTTGATCCCTTTGTGGGAAAGGAGTGCTCCTATTCATTCCCAGTAATCTTTTCCCTTTTATTACTCGCTGAAGAATCTACCCAGTCACTTAACTCTCTCCGTCCACATTTAACTTACTTCTGGACGAATTTGACTTGGTTATTGGCTCTTTCCACCATCACCACCACCACCACCACCACCGTTTCTTTTGTCTTCAAACGGATGTATAATGACAGTCATGCTAACTCCTCAAACAAATCTGGGCACTAATATTTCATGCAGACACAAAACCTCTGTGTTTTACTTTTTCTACAAAATGCAACAAACAACAGTGAATGAATAATAGTCTCTCCTGCTAATGGCTTTGCGAAGAACACCACTGGCTACCTGTTACACTCTCTCACATCATTCATACACCCGTCATTATCCTCGTGACAATGTTTGGCTATTAAAAACGGGTTGCAAAACTAAACCTGCTTGCCTACACAGACTAGAGGAGGAATAACTCATCCACAAGTGTCTGAAACTGAATTATGGGTAATTAAAGACAACCACAGCACCGTTGCATGATTCATCCCTTTACGTATCAATCATTGAATCAACAGTTGATTGTAAAAAGGGGAGAAGGAGAGTAGGGCAAAAAGGTGTGACAATAATATCCTGTGACTCTTCGATCCTCACGAGAATAGATTAAGGAAAGAAACTCGCTCTGTGTGGGGGTATAAAGCAACTATGCTGCTTTTCTTCAACTTTTATCTCTCTGGAGGTATGCAGAGACTCTCTTCACACGTCTATCCATATTGTTTCGATACTCGCTGGGTGTGTAGAACTTCTTTTGAGGTTTCGAGGGTTCTTTTTCCCTGGAATCCGACCAAAGAAGTGATAAGTGAATTAGACAAGAGACTTGTTAAAAGGAAAGGGAATAATAATATTGGGAAAAGGATGACAAATCGAAAAATTTGTTGTTCATCTGAATTAAGATGACCATATGTCGTGATGCATTGGCTGGCGTATTCGTGATCACTCCTCACTTTTATGCAACATATTCTTCTTTTATTAGAGAACATTTATTTATCTCATCCTGCCACCAGAAGCTTAAACCACCTTCCACCATCACATTATTACCTGTTTGCTTACTTGTTCTTGTTTCTCCGTAAATTATTTCCATCCTCAGTAGCACTAAACTATTCCCCACGCTCCTCCTACACCTCTTCCTCCAGTGAATAAAACTTTCATTCTCTCTTCAGTTAGTAACACTTATCAAACCATTACGATTGACTTTTCGTTTCAATCAATGCATTCCACTTGAATAAACTATTGTGAGGCTTAACCTTTATTTCCTATTGTTCCCTTTATATTCTGACTCTCTCACATGAGATTCTCGTAAGACGGCTGCCTGCATGGGAACAACGCACGCAAAGTAGCAACGAGAAATGCCCATCACAATCTCCTATCTCCTGTTTACTAAATATTTGGTCCACACGTATGGAATATTACTCCATTCCTTCATATTCATGATTCATCTGAGAAAAGATTCTAAATGCAATAATTTTTTTATCGTTCTCTCATACTTTCTGATTGAAATATTCATTCAGACCATTTCAGAGGAGAGAATGCTTTTAGTGCGCAATTGACTTAAGTTTATTGTCCTTTTAATTCTGTTTTGCGATTTTCTTCATGCTTTGGGTTTTACTTAAAGCAGCGATGGTGGTGGTGGTAGTGGGTGATTGCTTGTTATGCCAATATACATATATACGTCTACTCTCCCTTCCTTTTGCATATTATACACTCCTCTCCCTCATCTTAATAACTTCACGCAATGATCTGTCGTCTCCTCTTAAGCATCTTTGTCTCGTGATCCAATCTTTCCGCACACAACAACATATTCCTCGTCATCTTCTTCCTTCCTCGTAAAACCCAACCAAATATCTATATTACTTTTAGGGAGTATTTTAAAAATAATGAGTCTACCTCACATTCCCTGTAATTACTGAGATGCATGCGATTTAGTGTGGTGTGTTGTTGGACCCTTTTCCATTCATTTCTGTTACACCTGAGAACTGAACCTCTGTGTGATATGTACCGTCGTCTCGAAACTCTGAGCATCTCTCGTTGAAAAAGACATCATTTGAGGCAGAGGGGGATTTGTAAGCAGCACCTAAACTCGTCCAATGTTTGTGTGTGTGTGTGTGTGGCTCAGGTTTATGGTTTCTGTGAAGGATTTGTGTGTGTAAAGGAAGCTGGAGACGAATGTGTATTAAGTTTTGGCGGTGGTCACCTTAAATAATTCGTTTCTTTTTAGTGAAATGAGTATTAATAAGGAGTAGGAGGCGGAGTGGGGATGATGATGAAGTGGAGGGAAGGATAATATGTAAGATTGATGATAGACAGATATGAGGGTAGTGAGGGGCTAGGTGAAAGTGACAGGGAGAAAGTTGGAAGGAAGGAAGGAGGGGGGAGAGTGGGGGCAGTGTGCATGTAAAAATGTCCCGTGTAGGAAATAAGATGAAAGTGGAGAAAGTGGTGTATCGGATAAGAAGTTGTATGTGTACAGAATGACGGTTGTTTAGAGAGAAGAAGTGAGTAGAAGGTATGAGAGAAAATAAAATCGATGAAGAAGAGTTGAGTAGTGTCGTGGTGCAGTCTGCGCTGAAGAAAGTCTTTCCCGAACGTCTTGAGCGCATGTTGGGCAAGTCGATCAGCCAAGATATAGTCGATCGATTTTTTCGGGAGCGGAGAGATTCGTCGATTTACTTTTTTCAGCCTCAAAGGGGTTGCGCCCAAAACTCGTGATTGAACCTTTCGATTGGAAAGTTGACCCAAATCGATTGGGCATGCGAGACACCTCCTTTCCAATCACAGAAGGTCTATCATTTTTGCGCATCACCTGCCTATCAAATTTTATAGACACTCCTAGTCGCATTTTTACACTCCTTTCTTTGCCGAGCTCATTCCAATCCCACTTTCTCCTTTCACCACTTCCTCCATCTTCTATCCGCCCTTCATCACCAGCTAATCCTCGCCCTCTCATTACCATACCAAATAAACCTTCGGTCACTTCCATTCTTGCCCACAACTCCCCCGTTCATCCCTACTCACCTTCCCTCGCATATTAGCAGCGTTTTATTAACCACTTTCACCTTTACAGCTCCGTAAACCCCGATGAACCAATTATTATTAGGCCCTACCACCACGTGTCTCTCTCTCTCTGCTTTCTCCACGTTATGCCGTTTGATCCGTACCTACTCACATCCGTCACAACTACATTCCCATGTCTGACATTTCCTCAAGAAGAGTGGCAGCGTTCCTGTGTGTGGAAAATGATCTCAGTTTTCGGTTTCCATTCTTATTTATAAAATAACGCCTCGTCTGTTACATGATGAGTATCAGTGTGCTTTACTACTTTATTTTTTATTACATCCATTGTTTTTCATTGCTCGTGGAATGAAGTGTGGAGTAGAGTTGTCCACTGCGATCGCAAGTTTACACTTTGCTGTGTTTACGCAGGGAAAGGATTGGAGGTTGTGGGACACAAAGTCCGTCATCTTTGGGCCATATTCGTGTGTATATTGTTGTTGCGTATTTCTACGCATCTGTGGATGATAATAGGTCAAATGCACGTTGGACTTGGGGTCTTTATCTCTTGCACTCATATTATACGCTTAGCATTTGCATCTTCTCAGAAGCTCCCCTCCTGATCTTTTTGGATTCAAAAGCCATCAAATATGCACCAAAACCTTCCAATCCTCTCGTAGTAACAATACGTTCATTTCATAATAGCTGGAGAGATCCATCCACAAACATGTATACTCTTGGAAAATTTCTCCTGGGGCACTTTTATGCACTTTCTGTTTCTACTTCCTCTCTGTACTCACTTAGTACCTTTAAAAAGCTCCATCCATCCTCTCATACAAATGAAAGCAGGCATTTCAACCTATGTAAGATGTGTAGAGTATATTTTTGAAAACTGTACACACGTGCGAGACAGTGTGTGTGTATATATACACACGAAATATACACAGGCATTTCAAGGAGAGTGGTTATGCATGACACATGTTATGCGTATATATTAGTTTAACACATGTATTCCTATAGAGAAGGGAGATCGCAGACACACGGTGTTATTGAGACTTCTTAACCACCTTCTTCGTCAGATATAGATCCGCTTAATCATTCATGTTCAAGTGTAGAAGACAATGACAGTGTTTGGATTGCGGTGCAATATTAATATTGGAGTTTGGAGATCGTGTGTGTGTGCGTGTGTGTGTGTGATGTTGCTGGCGGTGTGGGACGTATTTGTCAGAGCGGCTGGAGAAAGTTAACAGGGGGATATGAATGAGTTGAGTAGGGATGTGGAAGATGAATGTGAAAGTAAGATAGAATTTATAATAATATCTGAGTTGGATGTAGTTTCTTCTGGTTGTAAATGCTGGTGGAAGACAGAGAGTGGTGGAATCTTATTAGACATTTGGTGGAGAGGCGAGGGAAAAATGACACTTTGACTCTGTTGTGTGAGGGTTAATGGAGGATATAACATCTGAATCACTCCACGTAATAAGTAATAAAGAAGAAAGAAGCTTTACGCTGGGTTTCCGTAAGTTTGTGATTCATAGGTAGGTTGACATAAGGAGCAGGAGCATTTTTCTGTTTTGAGGTGGAAGGATATTATAAGATGTGAAAAAGTGAACCAAAAACGAGGCTGGCCAAATTGCTTTTGTCACACAATAACTTTTTCACTCCTCGAAAATTGGTTTGTCAAACATGTTGGAGCAATTTCTTTTTCGTATTCTGAGACACGAAAAAAGTTGTTAGTCTTCGGTGCGAATGAGTAGAGAATGTTCTGGCTCCTCAAACAGATACAAATTCGTTTACAAACTGTTCTAGACAAAAGGCAACAAATAAAAGTGTGGAAACAATTCCTCTACGTTCTATCCTGGAAATTAATTTTCACCAGAAAGTCGCAGAGGGACTGTGTCAAGTGTCAGGCATGGAGAAAAGGTATGTGAGAGTGTGTGTGACGATCTCGTCACTTACTATGGATATGGGACATAAATTTCTCCATTCGGGGATGACAGATGCCATGGAAAGAATATTAAGACACGAAACCTTCCCCACCAATCCAATTCATCACCTCCACCTTAAGCACATCCGCTTGATTAACCCTTTCGCTTTCACCTCCGCTTCCCTTTCCTTGATTACACTTTCCAACTTGCTCCTGTCGATTCCAATTGACTCCTTCTCGCAGAGACACAACCACTTCACAGACTTCACACATTCAACTATTTCCACCACCAACATTATTTTTACCCTGAACTCGGCTCTCTGTACTATAGGAGCCAGGTATAATGTGCGAGCTACATAGGAAGTCGTGAAAACTTAAGCTACATAAAAATGAGAACTCAAATTTTGACAGAAATCCAATTAGACATATGACAGGTATATGTCGAGACGTATATGCAAGTGGTGTGAGGGTATTTCTGCGTTAGGGATCTTTCATTTAGTGAAGAAGGACACATCCCTAACTTTTGGCGTGAGTTGTTGAGATTGGGAAATTATGGGTGAGCCCTTAGATATAGTGGGATGAGGAAGAGACGCATATCTTTTGGTTATTAGTAGAGGTAGCAACAAGGAGAGAGAGAGAGCGAGAGATAAGGGAGTATGGAAGAGTAATTTAGCATCAAGAGAAGGTAACATTATTCGGGAAAGAAAAGGTTTTATGAGAAGAAATAAGAAGAATGAAATAAAATAAATTCAGGACAGGATGGTGTTGTGAGTTTTTGAGTCATATATTAAGCGTGGAGTATAATGGGGAAAAAGTGAGTGGGATTGCGCTGCTAGGCTACACGGAGAGAGTGTACGTCCGTACTACCCGGGTCTCTCGGAAAGTAACCCGAAGCTGAAGAGAGGCAGTCAGAGAGGACAATTAAAATGGGAATTAATTACATTTAATTATGCTATCATATACTCTTCTCCCTTCTTCTTCTTCGTCTTCGTCTCCCTTGTCTTTTTATCTATTGTCAGTGAGAACAAAAAACGGGACACTCATCAAAAACTTTTTGAGCTCTGATATTGTTCCAGTTGACTCTGTTGGTCTTCATCAGATTAGGTAACTTTTTCATGAAACAACTTCTCTTTCTTTTCACTATATAAGGTAAAAGAGTTTCGCGGAGACAGACTCTCCCACTGTGTCTATGTGTAGTAACATTCGATCGCGACTTCTCATCAAGACCGTCCGCTCCATCCATAATAATTTTATACGTATATAATAATAACACACAGAGAGAGAGAGAGTGGAGGAAACTCGTTTGGATTCTTCTCATCGGACTCATTTTTGTGTGTCCTCGTACTTCCAACCATATCGAATATCTCCTTCATTGTCTTGAACGCAATTTTACTTTAAAATGTCATGAAAAGGAAGCCCTTAAGAGTTTTAATCACAGTTTCAATGATGTCAGTATCTCTCTTACTCAAATATACTTCCCATTGTACGCCCAATGCACTTATAATCATCGCCAAAGTACTCCCATAATACTTGATTGCTCCGGCCAAAGAAAAAACTGATTGTCCTACTCCTGCATAACCCGTTCTCATTCTACGGGAATCATCAGATCGTGATCTTGGATCCGGATCATAAAACCGGTCTCTTTGACACTTGTCCCGTGGCTCGTGTGCATGATAATTGTGGTGGTTCAAGATCTTAATTTCACTAAGAGCTCGAGAAACACTCAAATCTGAGGGGAATTTGCATGGATAGAATGATGGACAGCAAAGACAGGGAGCAAGGAGTCTGACAGTCAGACAGGAAAACAACAAGGAAGACTTGATGCACTGTTGAGTTACAGCTTGTACTTATTATTGTGCAGGCACTGCATCTCTCCCAAATGAGCCTAGCATGCTTTATTATTGCACTCACTCCTTCTGGGACGCACAATATCGTTCTCCCTACGGTGATATGCAAACCTATCAAATATTTATGATTAAAAAGTCAAATCAATCTCAAATTGTATCCCGTTCAATTCAATGGTCTCTCCTGTTTACACACTTCCCGAGACTTTCTTTTAGAGGCTTCCTCACACACACTCTCTCTCTCTCTCTCCCTCTACTTACATACTTCCTGGACATATTTATTGTACTGCCTCTACAGTCGTGACATTGTTGTGTTTTAGTCAAGAATGTGTACAAAGGAACGCTCATTCATATGAGAGTAAATGGTCGGGCTGGAATGGAGGAAAGTGCATTATTCGGGCCCGTGTAGGAGCTAAGCAGGGAAGATAGAGATGTATCGGTGGTGGTGTAGTGGATTTCCTCTTTCTCTATTCCCGAGTTGTGGATGCTATTATATGTGATGGTGGTATAATGGATCCTTTAAACTTATATAAACTTACTCTTTTGTGATTGTAGCCTTATACAGTAGAAAATGGGAGATTCGCATCCAGTCAAAGTTTCTGAATTATGCATCATTTCATTAGAGTTTTCCTGCTTTCCAATTTTTCTCTGCTTCGTGTTTGCTCCCGAGCCTTTTACCTATGGATTTTTACTTCTCTTTCCCAACTTACCATTTCTTTGTGATTCCACACAGCCACACCACCAACATCCTTTCTATCTATTTCTTCATAATCTCTTGACGTCAATGTTCCCCAGAACGAATGCCAAAGCCGATTTCACTGGAGTGTCAAATGGGAATGGAGAAATGACTTATGCATGTCTACAGATGTCCTACATTTTCATTTCCCGAACTTTCAAGATTAACTCTCATAATTATTAATCAGCTCCATAAATAAAATCCATTTTTAACATTCTTACTCTCCCTTTTCTTTGTTATTTGGGGCTTTCTACTCCATTTCTGTGACAACACTTAGGCAGTTACGTAGGTACATTCCATCAAAGAATGTCAACCTTTCATAGAGAAATAGATAGCCCACAGTTAAAACACAATAACCCTCAATTTCCTACCTCAGAGTGTCTAAACAAAAGCATGAGACCGTTTACTTCAACTCCATCCAATCCATCTGAACTTTGCAATCCACTCCACACAATCTACACTGTTGACTGTTACGGCATACGTCATGCCATGCCATGGGACCCAACAGTTTGGGTATCAACAGCAGCAAAGCCCCTGCTTCCTTTTGTTACGCTATGTTCCCAACAAATTCGAGAAAATCAAACTCTTCAATCAAATAAATCAGAAGTCCTCTACAGCATAATTATATTTCAATCCCAATCCACTCTCTAAATCCTTGATCTCAATACTTTACCACTTGTGATTGCACTCAAACCAGTATTTTACATAAAAATTCAGAAAAACGCATACAGGATGCAGGTACATTTAAAAGCACAATGCATTTATTGGTAAGCCGTGTGTGAGCGAGCCCTTGTTGGCTTCTACGAGTTCTCATAATCATTCATGCGACTTAAGTTATCCTTAAATTTGAAGGAAGCTGAATACACGTTTAATGCAATTGCGGAATCGTTAAGCAAGGACTGATTAAAAGTCGAGGATAAAAATGAGAATGTAATAAATCTGCAAAATATGATTAAGTGTAAGTAGGGATCTGTTAGCCATGGAGAAATATAGAGAAGAAATAATTGTTTTGAGGCCTTCCATACTTACGCAATGCCTGTGTATTTCACTCAAGTTGCTTTTTACTTGGACTCTCCACTCTGAAATGTCTCACCAGGAAGGAGAGTAGCGTTGGAACATTGTCGATCCAGTGTGGAGATGAGCCTTGCCCCTCGTTGGTTCATTTGCTATGCTCTTTGATGCTGGAAGAGGCAGAGAGAGAGAGTCTGGAGACAAGCCGATGATCATCACACATAAGGAGATCTCGTACAACTTCCTATCCCTGTCTCTTTGGTCTTAATTCCATCTCAAGTAGAAGGCTGGAGATCTTAAGAAGGAGAATAATGTCCCAATCGAAAGGAGCAGTGAAACTCCCAAAATCCTATTTCTTAGAGTCTTACTATATACTTAAGTAGGAGAAATGCAGTGGTGGAATTCGTGGCAATACTCGCAAAAGATTATTCTTGGCATCCCCAGTAGCGGCAGTGCAGTTTTGTATCTGATGAGATCTTTATTGACTACAATGTTAAAAACGAATGCACATCGAATGCCTAAGCAATTTAGGCTCTCATGAACCGCCACAGTCATTGGACAGGAGCACACACACACACATACACACGTGAATTATGATAATAATAGGCAAATGATGTAGAGTAGAAAATGAAATCGCAGAATGACAAGATATCTGACAATAATCAAGAATCAGAAAGCAGGCAGAGCAGTGAAGGGAATTATGAAAAGTTTGTTAAAAGGATATCTGAATATTACACATAAAATTGCGTGAACTGTTCGAATATCGCGTATTAAAGGAGAGTTGAAGGAACGGAGAGTGTAGCAGTAGTGGAATAAGGCTATGGTAGAGTGGGCTGAACGAAAGTCGCATATGGACGGTGCTAAAGGTGACATGAAAGAATACAAAGACAATGTGACACGGAAAATAATGAAAGGATTCGTTGTTGGTCTTTTAATATTCAAAACTTCTGTCTAATGATGGTGGAACATTATAATGAGCTCGGCATACATGCTCATCCTATGATTTTCCGTTAATTATCTCAGTTTTGAGTGTAAAATGGATTGACCCGTGATGATGATGACAAAGATAATTCGGAGAGGAAGCATGCCATTGAAGACTATAATGTCGTTTCCCTTCTTCTGCATATTTGAACTCTTCTTAATAAGATTATTGTACTCATGCCTACTAATTTCATAAGATTACTGATCCTTCCTCACAGACTCAACCAACATTTTTAGTTGAGCACAAGGAACTCGCACATACACACAAACTCTTTAAGACTTTTACATGTGTGAATGCGTGCGTCTCCTCATCTCGTCTGTCTGTTTTACAGATTTTAAAGAAGTTGGAGATGCAACTAATAATGTTTGATTTGTAAGATAAGTTCTTTTAAGTAATTTGGCTAGAACGGTAAGGTAGTCGAGAGGAGGAGAGAGAGAGCGTATTTTTTGAATGGAGTAAAAAGTCCCTAAGTAATCCACTTATGAAATCACATGGACCTTAATCATCATGTCGTTTTCTTTGTAAGAATGTGTCGTGTGATCAAAGTAACTTTGCATTCATTAGTGCTGTCCAGAGAGAAGTTTGCTGGGTTAAGTTCTTCAGCGTGTTCGAAAAGGTCTCGTGTACTTTGTCATGTCAGTATTTCCTCCTTAGTGAACTTTTTCTTCCCTGATGCTCATTCCGAAGGATAATAAATTTGGGATTTGCCAAGAAATATAATGAAAGGATGGTATTGCTTTTCCCTTGTTTCGAAGGTACGAGATGAGCTTTCATGTCTTAATGACTAATCTGTAGAGCCCTCTTGCAGTTGAGTCCTTCTTATCCTCCTCTCTTCTCAGTCTTCTTCATCATGAATGATTAACGTAAACCAATCTAAGAGGTTCGTTACGAGGAAACTCGGTTCTTCATGATAGGAGCTTATTTAAAAGGATTACCTGATTTGGGTAAGCAGCCACCACGCAGGTACTTAAGCAGTTGGGACAAATTCAGTGCGAGCATTTCTACAAGTGTGACTAAATGCCTCGATTGGCTCTCTGCACCTCGTTCATGGTGTATGGACAACTAGTTTAACTGTTGCTGATATCACCACGTAAGAAAAAGTCTCAGGTGATAGTAATTTGCATGATAACCAAAGTGGCAGTTAATGATCATATCTTTGAGTTTAACTGATTTATTTCATAAATTCATACAAGGTCAGTGTACTCTTGATGCTTCTGCAATTATGATGATGATGAGTTTTGGTCGTCGTTGAGCTGCTGCTCGGACGAAAAGGTAGACACCCTCCTTATTATGTGACAAACTGTGTAGACAGTGCAGAGGGTGGCAAAGAATTTCGCAATAGGTGGAGAATCTCGATAATCGTCATCTTTGTCATGTGCTGTATTCATTTGACTGTGAGGTTGGCATTTATTTATCTGATGGCAGTTGCGAGATATTCATTACCCTCAAAAATCCAACCTCTCAGCTACTTAAGTTACTCAAACACACTTTAAGTCGCATAATTTTTCCTCTCAAAACATAAAATCCAAAGACAATGCTCATTACTGCAGCATGGTTTGCTACTCAGCGTAGGAAATGTTCAATCGCGACGTATAATGTACACTGTGAGCATGATAGGGTGATGCTGCTCCTTCACGACTCTATTGTCATGCTATCCATCCATCCCTATCATCATTCCTTAGTGTCATTGCAGAGGAGTAGAGAAACTGGATGGATGGAAATCGGAAATGGATAGCGTGTTTTACTCTGGGCCATGAGAATTTTATTTATCACTTGAGATGTTCTGTAAAAAATGACAAGAGGCAAGAAACACTCCAACCACCTTCATTTCTTCGAATGGCTGTGAATAATTGTGATAATTACGAGCGTATAAAGCCATGAAAGTTGCATTATCCTATGTGGTTACTAAAAGAATGTGTCCGATAAAAATATATAATGCTTCTTGAGGTGAATCCTCGCAGATTGCATGAAAATGTTGGCTAACGTGAAAAATAAATGGACGCACCAGCAGAAGAAACGCTCAAAAAGTCGGAGTGACGAGACGCTGTTTGCACCACAATTATGACGAATCAGTCTCAGCTCCGTTGAAGAAATGTCGTGCAGTGCAGTCGCAAGATGAGCTTTATTGAGCCACTCAATCTCTTTATAGTCATAATTAAATGTTATATTGGCAGTTAATTTCAATCAGGGGCCAGTCACTGACTAACCAAGACTGATACTCCACTTAATGGCTACACGAGCTGAAATACACGTCCCATTATATTTGCCTGCTCTCTTATCGCAATGTATCAAAAGTAGTATCGCATCTACTATTCTATTCCCTCACTCCTTACAGCAATCAATATATACATCGTCAATTCTAACGTCTCAACCGACCTCTGCGAACCATAATCGGCCCACATCTCATCCGCCTGTCCGAATGAATAAATGACCCATCATCCTTCAGAAACCCATTGAGTTTGTGAATCACTCCAATCAATTTTATTATGAAGGTCATCTGTTATTCTGCAATCAACTAAAAACAAGATATGACTTGTGGTTCATGACTTATTGATAATCGATTGGTGATCATCATTACAAAACGTCTTGGCTACTTGCTCGCAAACACACCCACACATCATCTATCCTATAATCTATACATCAAAATAAATATAGCAGCTACAAACACCATGCCACCCTTCATCTCAATATCTTTTTAATTTATCGCCTCTGCTATTCTCATCATAATGCTGTATAGACAACCCAAGCAATCGCCTTTTATAGTGAAGAGAAGAATTGCAGATTTTTTATGCAAGCGAGTAAGAATAAGTTCCCCATCAAGAGCAAAGCTGCGTACACAGCCGTCTTCTTACATTATTACGTAGCTTATGCCGTATCCGTTGGGCAGGGAAATTCCGTGTGGGTTAACAATGAAGACGGGAAAGATGAAGAGACGGAGGAAAGGAGAAAGCAGAGTTTGGGTGTTGATTCAGTGAGGATTGCAAGAAGAAGGAAGGAGAGAGCGAGAGGCTGAGGATACAGTGGATAATCTGGGGCGGCCTGAGACGCCTCTGAATATGAAGAGATGTGTGCAACTATGTTAGCATTGGGCCGTAGTAACTAGTAGTAAGTGTATTTGCATTAGTAAGACGGAGTGTAGGTCCACTACTGCTGGGTGTGCATTCCACAGGAGCAGCAGCATTGGAGAAAATTTATGGGGACACTAACTGGGAGTTAAACTGCTTGGCTTAATTGTCGTCGGGGTTTATGAGATGAGATTGCTGGAGTATTGGGGAATAGGGTGAGTAAGGATTGATTGGGAATCGATTGGTTGTGGGAGGAAGTTGGTGTGTGGAGAGTTGGATTTGGAAGGTATGCGTGATTGGTCAGCTGAGGTTAGCATAAGGTGGATTGGAGGTATTGATATGATTGATTGGTGGGGATGAATAGATAGAGATTGAGAGGCTGTTTATAGGAGAGGGTGTCTTAGTAGTTAGGCGAGGTATTGTGTGGAAGGAACGAAGAAGAAGAATAAGAAAAGTGGTTGTATCATCGTGCCTGGGTAGGAGAGATGTGTTGAAAAAGCAGAGAGGGTTGTTGTTGTTGTCTCTCTCTGGGGTGCACCTTGGGAAGTGAGGCTTTTGCCGTCTGGGTTTGGTTACAAATCCTCCACCCTTTTGGGTCGGACCGAACCTCCAATCCGGGAATCAATCCGGAGCCAAGACATGCGCCCGCTTCTTATTTCCTATAGACAATTTCTGATCAGATCGAATGATCGGCCCCCTCCATCCAGATCAGTCAGCAATATCAAAAGGAGGGGGCTGCAGGGGTCGTCTCTCTGGTGCTCTGGGTGCACCACCACCAGCTACTTTTTATATTTCCAGATCTTCGTATGCTCCTCATCCATGTGCAGCAGGAGATACATACGTGAGTGTACCTAACAAGTCTTGCTGCTCCTCAGATCGCCCTGCTTCCTGCCCTCCTATTGACAACCCCAAATACCCTATTCCATCTTCAGTTCTTCTTTTCACTCCGAGCTAAAATCATGTCCTACTCCTCAATCACCACCTTTTACACGGGTGATCTGCTTTCTCCCGGCTCATTCTCAACTTTCCCGAACCCCCACACCAATCTCGCCTATTAATCGCAGGAGCAACTTGATACACTTCAATCACTCACCTTCCGCAGTGACAAGCTGTCTCAGTCCCCAACCTACTACCAAACAAACAACTGCCACTTTACTAATAAACACACCACTGACTGACCAAGTCAATTCAGTAGGCAAAGAGCCTGTGATCAGTGAGTTAGTGTCAAAAGTTAGTTGGTGCATTCGTAACATTATTCGTGAACTAACTCAGTGTGCTCTCACTCTACGCTCGCAACAGACCCACCACACAGGATTTAACTGCTACTGAGTGAATACCGACTTTAATCCATCGTACAATCAATCAGTATTTGCCCACAGTTCATAAATACATTCGAAACAAGGGCAACAAGACTTGCTAAGAACTCTCCTCGAATTATTCCCGAGTTTAACTCTCTATCTCCATCATGGATATCATTACAAGTTTCTCTACTAGCCGATTCTTGACGTTACCTTCAAATCTCTGCATGGATAAGAGTGAATCTTATCAGGCTTAGAAGCCCTCATTATTATACACATAAATATATACACACACACCCCTTCATCGCTTTTTAAAATGCCCTTTAGTCCTCTAATTATTTTAGAGAAGACAATAGCAAGAGTGACCTCTGACTACAAAATCAATTCTGTTTTATTACCTTTACAATAAGCGTGAGAATTGTGGTGAACTAAGAAATGAAATACCAGAAGAGTCCGGAGCAATCGAATCTTTTGTTAAACCAGTGTCATGTGTGACTATGTGGTGAGTGAGTGAGTTATCCTTAGCAATTAATTAGAAGTATGACCTTCATTGGTACAAAAACATGCACGACCCTAATGGTAACACAGCAATTCTTATCCTACATCTTAGTCACTGCTTCGTCATGCATTTCCTCACCGATTTTATTTCCAAATGTTCTCACAATAAAGTTCCTACTTTGGTTCCAGTCACAATACCTACCAATATATAGTTAAATGAGATTTATATCAAAAGGAGTCCATACGTAAGGTAATGAGAGAATTATATGTAGTGTCAATACATAATACACAGTGATAGTGGGTGAGAATAAGACGGATTTTAGAATCAATCCACCAGCATTACTTTTAAGAACAGAGGGTTCTTTTGCTCAGGGAAAAGATTTTGGCCGTAGCTGCTCCTTCTGCTACTGCAGATGAAACGAAAGTATCGAAAAAGGGAAAAGTGATACAACAACCCGTTTCTCATTTCCCAAAACTCAACACCATCGAACCTTCACTCTCGTAACGAGTATCTTAGTCCTGGCTTATCATCATGTTTATGTCTGTGTATTCATGGCTATTCAGAATCATTCTTAGAATTAACTTCAACATTTACATCGACTTGATCAAACTCAATTACAAGCGTATTAGTTTTTGCACGTGTCTTAAAGAAGCAGATTCATTGATTTCCTGGTGTTTCTCGTTCTTTTCTACATGAACTCATGACTTGATTTCAATTGCCTTTGTTTAAGTCTTATTAATCACGTCAGAAGTAATTCTCATTGGGTAATTAAGCTTGATTATAAACACAAGTCTGGGAGTTAATTATGTATGTATGATTCGCAATAGCTTTTTTCATATAAACCATCGTCAGGAGTATATTATGGAGGAGTTGCATCACATAATATTTCCTACGTAAGGGAATCATTATAAAGATGGAATTGATGGTATGGAATTTCAGACGTTGTATTAATAATCCATTGTTCGATCATTAAACTGCATTTTTTAATCAAGGTTTAAGGATTAGTGGAGATATGGAAAATACTCACAATAAAATACACGCTTACTTCATAGTTCATACTCATGGCTGCTGGGTGTTTGACTGTGATACAGATTTTTTGTATAATCCCTGTCACAAGGCCGTCAATTAGGGTGGACTTGGTGTTCAATAATCGAAAATATCAGAAACCAGTGTTATCAGTTTGTCGGCACTTGTGAAAGCGGATTTATGTATAGTAAGTAAACAGTATCAGAGGCGAGCTTACCTTTTACTCCCTTGTCACTTTTGAGTGATGATGAAAGTAGGATTTGGGAATCGGGATTATTTTTGCGAATCGCGATATTGATCACCGTTTATTAATGATGAACATCATATTATTGAGAGTTTTTCCCATGTGCTAAAAATTTATTAATCACGTTTGGACAAGATTCGTTCCAGAAATCTCTAAATTACGGAAGTACATAGCAAGGCGTTGTTTTATTATTATTATTAGTCAGATGGTTAAAATCATGGACAGCTACTAGGGGAAAAGGCATTGAATTGGATCGGATTGGATGATTAGGAATGCATAAAATCACAGACTGAAGTTGGAATTACTTCTTCATTTTCCATTTTTGCTGATTGACTCGTTCACAAATGAATGTGTGAATGCTTCGTGTTAGTGAATGACAGGATTAGAACATCAGAGGTTTCAAGTTATATTATGGATGAGGAACCAATTTTCCACGAGGTCTGATATCGAATCCTCCTAATCCTGCTCAGTTGATAGGACTAATCTTTAGAAACTGTACTTGCCATAATAGACCGTATTGACTGCTGTCGCTCATCATCGTTATCCGCCAAAGTCAACTTATCTTTAATGTTCCCGTTGGTCTTTCGGCTCACTCCTTATCAATCACAGTCCAGGCGGACTTTCCAATACACTTGGTTTCTGTCATTCTTTATTCTTGACATTCTCCGAGGATTTCGTTGTTTACTGTTAAATTGCATTCCTATGATTTCCATACTTCTCATACGTAGAAACATCATCCTTAGAATTGGAAGAGTTTACAATTTTAAATACACCCGATGAGTTGTGCTTTCCAATCGATGTCCATGTGCAGGCTTATTTCTTGCTCAACCCGTTCATTTCTGTTTTATTCACACTTCATGATATTACGAAATCCTTTGAGTGTACACTAATTTTTTGTTAAAACCCACACAACACGTTAAGTTGCATCCAAACTGTTTTCAAAGTACTTTGATGAAATATAATGCAAAACAACTTTGTATTCATTTTGTAATAATTTGTATAAATTGTAGGTTCATCATTGGTTCGAAGTGAACATTTGATGTAAAAAACGCATTTAATTGTTGAGAACCTGAGAGCGGAAACTATATTATGTGTTTGTATGGGAAACATTGAGTGAATTAAGTGCTAGTTGAACTACACAGTGAGCTGGACAAATGTACGGACATAAGAATCACTCTTTGGGAATAGACTATTATTGTTTGTTACCGTCATCTCTCGAAGGCTTACCTTCATCTCTTATAGCTGGAGCTTGTTCGTCTCCAACAAACTCACCACATCCTCAACTGTCTCCATTGACCTCTGCCCTCACAAGCACCTCTGCATCTTCCACCAACAATAACTCTCAAGCTGTCGATTGGATTTTCAAAAAAGAAAGAATCTTCCTTCTTGCTCAGTTTTGGCAACAAGTAATTTTTATAATTATGTTCAATCAGCATGATTTAAATCGAGTCATTGCCTTTCGTAGCATGTTGTTCGGATCTAACAGGTCATTAAGGGAAATTGATGAGTATTGCTGAAGTTTTTGGTACTTTTGTTATTGTGATCCCATAAACAGTTCCAAGTTGAATATTTTTCTTGCTCTACCTGCAGTCATAAATGTTAAACCTGCTTGTCATTGATTTAATGATTCACTCGCATATCTTAGATTCTTCATAAACCATTGAAGGACATTTTTCATCTAGTTACTCAAACTCAGCGAGAGAAGTTTCATTAGAATTTAATTCAAAATAAATCATTCTTGCTATGGGCAATTATTTCATTTTGGAACGGCCATAATTCCAGATGTTACATAAAAACCTGGTAAAGAATACATTGTAATATTCCCTTATGAAGCTCAATAGCTAATCACATTTATTAAAGATTGATCAGATTAATAAAAGGCAGTTGAAAATGTAGGAAAGGCTTTCCACCAGAAAATAATTGCCAGTTGGGGAAGATATTAATAAATACGAGTGAGGATAGACTGATAATTAGATTTCGGTCCTGCTGTAAAATCGAATTTAAAACTCTTCACAAACGGTGGATTGATTGATACCTGACACGTTCAAATTTATTTTTGGCCTACGGTTTATCATAAAAAGCATAAACTCCATTCACATCAAAATATGTTCAAGAAATAAGGATATATGGAAGAAAATAAAAGGAAGTATCAAATGCTGATTTAGAGTTAAACCAGGTTTTAGAAGTCCTATAATATTCCCTATGTCAAAATGTCAATCACTCAACTCCTCCTTGATGGACTCTAGGGGGTCACTTGGTGGGTGGTGTTTCCTTAACTGTCCTTTACTTTGTACATACGATACCTGTAAATCGAAGAGAACTAAGATTTTTTCATGGAATCATAAGAAAAAAAGGATCGTAAAATATTTTAACACAGTCTTGTCGAAATCGCGTTAACGCATCTCCACATGGATTGGGTATTAAAGAAATCGAAAGCTTCACACATGGTGCGTACTGCCAGCAAGTAAACTTGAATTATTTGCATTCTTTTATCTCACTGCCTTCTTAAGCGAGGTGATGCAATAAAAGGTTCATTTTCCAATATCAATACGTATTTATGGGACTCCACATTTATGAAGCATATTAAATTCATTAATACAGGTAATAAACTTTTTGGGGAAATACTGAAGTCCAGCAATCCTCGAAAGTAGAAAGACGTCGAAGAGTATCGTTAGATAAGACGTGATGTAAATATTTAGGAGAGATAATATTCCCGAAGAATTGCTGCCTCGTATAAGTCGATAAATTACACTGGAATCGAAGATCACGAGAATAATGGCTTTTGCCACATGCCACAGGAGTGAGCTCATAATATTTGCAGGGTTGGGTAGCATTAGCAGCAGTTGATCTCTCTGCATGTGAGCATACAAGGGAGATTGACTCAAAGAATTAAGAAATGTGATGATTATCTGTGATGTTGCATACACAGAGGTTTCAATCTTGGGTCGGTCATTCATAATGATATAAATTCCTTGTGTCAAATATTACAAAAATCAATTAGCGATTAGAGCAAAAGTATTCGAGTAATGGTGTAGGGAGCAGCGTGTGTAACCAAAGTTTAAACAATAGAAACGGCATACTAATGAATATTTCATGAAATCAATCCTTGCCTGTTTAAGATATTTTTTCTCCAAGGAATGCAAATGAATGGAAGACGTGTGTGCAGGGTTATTCGGGCATTTGATACTCCAAAGAGACAATGGTTGATCTATCAACTCTCAATCTACAACAATCTGTAATACCTCAACCAACATCTAACCAGTCTCGAACCCAAACCCACAACTGACTGAGCTTTCATTGACAGGCAGAAGTTGTGCAACAACTTGTCGATGAATGTCAGTTTTCCCCTTTTACACTAAAGATGAAAAAATACGTGCATAAATTTTACGAGAATCCTCAGGGTAGCTCGCTATTATTGTTGAGAATATTGATAATACGATAGAATGACTTTGTCAAGATTTATTATTGGTGTTTTTAAATGAAAGGTGAATTCAATGGGAGTCCAAAAGAATAATAAGGCGGATAAGGCAAAGCACAAGTTTCCAAGTAGGAATAATGATGGACTTTAAGTATAAAGCGGTTATGACACATGTATCATCCATACAAATATAAAGGATCCTGGTGGCACCGCGATAAGACAGTCGGCTGTATTGACAGCAATCAAAAGTAGTTGCTTTTTAGATTTGTTAGATTGAATGGGCAGTTATGTTCTCTAAAATCCAGTTATGGAGCTTGACTTACCAAGACCTGTGGTGGCATTCTCAACGCGACAAGAAATCAGACGAGCTGTTGTGAATCATTTGCTTGTCCTCCGGGTTCCGATCAGGTATTCTTGTGGCATTGCATTCGCTGACTGAGAGATATTGAATGTTTAGGTAAATCGACCTTCTTCTTCAGGCTGCCGTCTGTCTTACTCGCAACCGTAATACTTTTTATCCCGTATAAGGCAATGTTCGGTCGTTTATTGCTGCGGCCAACTGCTAAAACCGTATTATTGAAGTAGATTTACATCTATCCGTCTTCATCGATTGATGAGCAGGATATCCGGTCGAAATTGCATTGCTCGCAAGGAATTGGAACAGACGATGACTGTGAGGCACATGCAACAAAATAAGCGCAATTAATTATCACAGTCATGTACACATAGTCTGGATAAACTTGCACCACAAATTCAACTGACTAAGTATAATATTATTTATTGGCAGTCTCATTATATATATAAATATTTCAAGCAAGCTCATAAAATTTTGCGATATTGCCATTACATTTATTAACAAAAAACCTGACACACAAATAAAGCATGCTGACACTCGGAGGGTAACTTTTGAATGGCCATTTGGAATTCTGTCTGTGTAGTCGAGGAATATTTTAATCTTATTGATCTCTAAGCCACAATAATCACCTCTGATGGAAACGCGACCATTTGGTGGAAATAGATACTCCCAAGAATATGAATCAATAATAAAGGTGTATTTCCCCGTCACATCTTCCCGAGAGTCTCTGTCTCTCTCTCTTGTTGTTCTCTTCCAGACTTGCACACGAACTGGAAGGGATGTGATTTGTATTCAAGTCAGTCTAACACCTCAAAACTCCATTCTGTCCCTCTAACTCACAGACCACAAAATGACCTTTCTATCGAAAACCCATAAATTTTTATGGGCTCATAAAAGAGTCCAGACTTTTAACAAAAATCAAAATTCCAACTTTATTACTAACTCTAAGTACACAACAACCGTACTCTTCCATACATCTCCCTTGTCCTTTCGCTTTATCCCCTGCAATCAATTCACTCTATCATTAGAGAGTGATTTTGTTCATCCGCCGGAGCCAACCGATCCCTTTCACAATCAATAAAAAGACAATCCTATCTCTGGTATTAAAAGACGTTAAATCTTTTACCCTTCATTGTTTACTATCATCTGTGTTTTCATATTGCATGTGTTCTCTTCAGTCCAATGCTGTCTTCGAAAGAACTTCCTTTGTGAACAACCTAATCGTAACAATTATTCAGCAACAATAATACCCAGCCCACCAACTTCCACTTGCTAACTTTCCGCTCTAGGTTAGGAATATTAAATGCCTCATAAAAATTTGTCATGATGTATAAAGGCTGTTCTCAAGGTACCTTTGAAATTGTAAATAATTGATAGATCATCAAGATTACACGAGACTCAATACATAAATAAATATATATATAATATATTGGCCACATGTCATTATGGAATTGTACGAGGAGCTGAGTCCTGTCTTCCCGTGTAACAACCCACCTACCATATGCCAGTCTTATGATTAAAAGTGCGATTCGTTTCCTCTAATCCATTAAACTACTCTAATTACCGGAATTTTCTTTTCCGTTTTGACCTTTCTGATAATGGCCTCATTGACAACTTTCCGTTTATCAATCGATGAACAACTGAGTTTGCAATTGAGTCGATTGTTTGAATAGGAGTGGAAGTCAGTTGTTGTTATCAGTTTTGCGAGTCTTTTGCTGTTCAAAGGAAACTAGGGGTAGTTTTTGACTTGACTTGTGTAGCAATGAAGAACGGTATTTGTGCAGAAGAATGCATTGTGTGAATTGAATGGCTAGAAATCGGTGGAAGAGGATGCATATTATCCGAATTGAGGAGTACTAGGAGTTCTCAATAAGTGACTTGGATGTAATTTGCGATGGAATTAGCTTGGGGAGGCGGATGGCTGATGATTTTAAATTGTGATTTTGCAGAGAGCAACGCTGGCTGAAAAGGAGGTGACATCATTGAAGGAGAAATTAGGATCCCAGGGTGGCGGTGGCTCATCATCGGGTGCAGCAATGGCCCCTCCACCACCCGACCGAGAAGACAGTCTCATCTCATCTCAGCATGAACTTGCTGCCAAAGACAAAGAGGTGAGTTTTGATTAGTAATTATTGTTAAAATGTAATTGGGTACTCGTTTGGGATGAGGGAAATGAATGAATGACTCGAGGGCTTTTCATACCCAGTTTGAGAAATTCGATTAAATAGACATTGGATTTTGGAGGAAAGGTGAGACAGGGAAGAGGGCAGGGACTGGTTCCTTGGACTCGTTCCGATAATGTGATTATGCGTGGGGATAGACTTATAGGAAAGGGCTGAGTTATGACGTCTTGGACATTGATTTAATATCTCATGAGAAAAGTTATCGGACGTATGGATAGAAAGAAGTTTAATAGTTTCACGCTGGGATTGATGGAGCTTTAAAAGAACAAGTACAAGAGACTAAGGAGTGCATAAATTGAGAGTAGGAATACATAAAGTGTGGATGGAGTCGAGTTGTGGTTGACCCAAGTGGTGACCTCATGGAATACAAGTGAGGGGGTTACAGGCCCCCCCGCTGTCTTAATTGGCCATTTCCATGCATCTGTTGTCCGCCTCTCCAGACCAACTTCTTTTGACATGGGAGTTTTGTACCAATAATTCTCAGCTTTTTCTCGCATTCATGAACATGCGAGCATGCAGGATACCCTATTCCAAATTAATAGAAAACATCTCACCCAAAATAAATCTCCTTCTTCAGCCCCCACCACCACCACCATCACTGCCACCACCACCTCGATCACCTGTCCTCTCTCTCCTCTTTCCATTGTGCAATCCACTCTACCCAACTTTTCACACGACCAAGAATATAATTATTAGCTCACTGATGCATGGAGCATCTTCCGTCATGCCTCTCAAACTCTTAATTACGATCAATGAGCTTACTTTTGCCTGACACCTCGTCATTAACAAGTGTGGCTGTGTGTGTGCAGGTCCACTCATCGTCTTCTTCAGATTCAAGTTATTAATTGATTTGTTCCCGTTCTCTTTCAGATTGCAACCCTCATTGAAAATGTTCAAAGATTACAAACTACGCTCAACCAAGTACGTGAAAGTAGTGCCACACAAATTAGGCTTCTCGAGGAGAAACTGGAGCAAAAGCTAGAAGTAATTTCCCGACTGGAAGCCCGACTTGATTCTCAACGAGATTACGACGAGATGAAACGAGAGCTTTTTGTACCAAAAGGCCCTTCGATAAATGACCCTACCATCAATGGGGGTGAGTCGAAGGAGGCGAAAGACAAAAGACCAAGTAAGTCATCAGCGAAATTCTGGCGTATTTGGTAATTCATTAAGAAGAGGTCAACTAGAGTCATAAATCACGCGTGGAAACTTGGCCCATGTAAAGTACACAATAACTTTCTATCGGCAGCATCAATGTCTCACTGCATTATTGGGTTAAAAGAATCGTAAATAACAAGCCGGAAGGTAGAGCAACAACTACGGTAGCCTATCTGCATAACACACACACTCAACATCCATCGATGCACATGATCTCTCTAAACTACTCTAAAGTCATCATCATCATCATCATCATAGGCGATTCTCGTTGTTTTACACGATGCTCACTTCATGTCCAGAGACAATGAGGATTAGCGAGTTGGATGTCCATCGTGTATAGTCGTCTTCCTACTCTCCGTGTTTGGTATTGCTTTCGGTGGTGGTTTTTGTGGTCTTCAACAGCTATTGAATGATTCGGGAAGGTGTGCCTTGTTCGTATGATTTGGTGCACAAACTCATCTCTCTCTCTCTACACAACTTTAATCCACTGCGTACAACAGCCAATGCTCGCCTACTATTTCAGAGATCGAGGATGAGAGCACAGAACAACAACAACTAGCCCACTGATTGAACAAGTCTATTCTTATTCAATAGGCACGCTTATTAGACTTATTTAGTCATGTCTAATGGCTCACAACACAATGTAACCTTCATTTTTATGCTCATCTGGTGACGAATCCAATTGAAAATTATGATTTTCTACCTGAAAATATCCTCATTTCAATAAATAATAATGTTGAAGGCTCACCAGTTCATTCCGGCTGTGTTGTACGAATGTAGACGAGTGAGTAGTCCTCAAAATCTCCAACGTGCAAATGATTGTTACGAAACAATTATCACTTTAGGAAATTTGTGTGGCGATTTTTCATCATCACTGTCATTGTTTTCTACTTGACAGAAGAGATGCGTATGCCCAATAATGTTTGATGATGAAAAATGATGTAGAATCAAAGAGAGAGAGAGATATGAGGTTGTGTGAGAATGAAAGTACAAGGAATCTACATTACAGCGTCATAATCACCACTCAAAATGCCGTAGAATACCTCTACATCTTTTAATCATACAAGACGGCCAAGAACAACTGGTTATGACAACTCAGGCAATATCGCTGTGTGATCTTTCCTACTCGTCGTTCTCTCCTATAGTACGTATAATATATCTGTGGTTGTAATAATGTGTTTAAATCAGGCGAACTTGAAAGAAGCCAAAACACAGCGGATGTGTATATCCTCGCACAAGTGAAGTATCCAAGTGGGACCTAATTAATATGAATACGAGTGGTGGAGCTAAAAATAACCCTTTCTATATTCCATTGAGAAATGTAGCTCATTTTACTTACATAAACCAGAAGTCTTTGCCCATCTCTTTTGACAGGAGTAGAAACAAAGATCTTATTGATCTTAGAGAGGTACAATTTTACTTTAAGAATAAATAATTACACTTCAACTGCATTAATTAACTATGTGACATTAGTTCTCCTACTGAGAGACACTTTATATACATTTAGCTCGTGACATGTACTTAATTTTGCATTTATAAGAAAATATGTGCGAAGGCAGTTAGGAGAGAGAGCCAGAATTAGCGACCGAGTGACCTGATGTTGCGTGTGTGTTCGTAGAATTGTTCAGGAAGGACTGAGTAAGTAGCAAACTGGTTGGAAGTCGGATGAATCTGTGCGAGTGGAAACTTGGGGAAAAGTGATGTTTGATAAAGTCATCATCAATAGTTTTTCCATGCACGAGTTATTGCAGAGTGGAGGGGAGGATTTCTCGGTCATTTGCAATCCGGGTTGTTTCTCCCCTTTCGGTGTTTTAGGGTTGGGATGGGGATTGAGGAATCACCCACTAACCAATACATCATTCCACCAACACATGTCTCTCCTCCGGTGAGTAGGGTGCAAATTGGGCCATGTACTTTGCTGACATACATTCTACCCGAACTGCGCGAACCAGTCGGGAGAAACAGATTGTCGCTAATGTTTCTAGTTTTTAGCAACATTTCAAGTTGAATTGGAATGGTGAGAGTAACATGTGGCTGGCACGTTTTATCACAGGCTCGCCTATGAGTGGAATACCTCCGAGATTCTTGCTCGCTGCTGCTCCAAATTCTCTACCTGTGGAAGCGTTCGGCTCTATTTTGGGAGATGAGATTGTTAACCAGTGGCGAAGGTCGCTGGAGCGAACTCTCTTGGCTTCTTCGCCACCTTCGTCTACTGGAGGACTTCACTCCTCCAACCATCCTGCTTCGCATCACATGAGCAACGAGTCATCGTCCCCACCCCCACAAGACGCTTCCCCCAGAGCAGATTTGGGTCACAACGACTCCAGCATGAATATGGACACCTCGTCGTTGCTCAACGGAAGTTCGTGCGGACCCAACTCAGACAGACTTCCATTCCGATACGAAGATTCTCTGATTCCAAAAAGCGACCCTATGGAAGCTCGCCTGCAGGAGATGCTTCGGCACAGCATGGACAAATTCGGATCCCAGTGCTTAGACACTCTTCAGATCGCAAGGAAAGTCAGAGAACTCCTCTCCATTCATAACATTGGACAGCGTCTCTTCGCAAAATACGTACTAGGCTTATCTCAAGGAACGGTGAGCGAACTTCTCTCCAAACCAAAGCCGTGGGACAAACTGACTGAGAAAGGACGGGACTCGTACCGAAAAATGCACGCTTGGGCTGCAGATGATGCATCAGTTCTCCTCCTCAAGTCACTCATCCCTAAGAAAGGTAATTTGTGTCTCTACTTAATGACGCTTCTATTGCTCCATAATGTCTACACTCCTTAACCTCAGTAGTCACTCTCCGTGAATCATCAGGTACTTATCACTCACCGGTGTCATCTTGCCCCAACTTTATTTATACGCATAAGTCATGTTGGATCATCAATGCATTCATCTTTAGCCAAATCGAAGCTCAATAATTATATTTCAGGTTGCAGCCCACCTATCACAAGTTGTCTATCTACATTATTTGGTATCCACTAATTTTTAGTGATACAAACTGGTTAATTCTGTCAATCTTGCTCTTCGGTTCCTACGTGATTGATACACCAAAAAGAAGTTCTTCTGAGAAACGTATGCGTAGTTGATTTATTATGTCTAGACGATTCCCTTGCTTCAAATATTTTAGCTGTTTCAAGCTTGACAATTAAAGTATTCAACTCATGAAAGGAATATAATGCGATCATAGCTGCATAATTAGATGAAAAGGTGATTGAATTCGACATGGCTGGAAGACAGTATATTATGAGATTACAGCTTACTTTATTAGTGATCATGAAAGTCGATACAAAGATTATGTAAAGTAATAATTTGGTATTTTTTTATGAAGAATGAGAAGGAAATGGCTTAATGAATGCCGGGAATCGTTTATCATTGAAGGTCGATTCGAAAGGATGTGATTAGTATTGGCTCCATAGTTCGGCTGAGACTTAAGTTTTTGTGTGGAGCACAGTGAGGACTTCCGATAAGTAAAGCGTAGTCATAATAAATCCATAGTAGTGATGAATATCTGGGAATGATCAGCGGTGAAGGAGTCTTATTGTATCATCATCATCATCAAGAGAGAGAAGCGAGTGTAGGGAAGATGAGATACTTAATGTAATGGAAATAAGGAGAGCAGTTTTGTTGTGTAGTGGGTCGTAATGGATTGATATACACCGGGAGCTTCTACTTCTGCTGAGGAGTTATTAAAGATGGGAAAAGTTACTCAATGTTATTTGAGTCTCTGATGACTCTTTGTCCGTGACGAGAAAAGGAAAAGTTTTTCTGTTCTACGAGAGATCATCAGTTCGTTATACCTCATCAAAAATACATTAATGGTCCTGCTGTTGTTTATTTTTTTGATGGCAAACAGACCTGGCCAAGTAGTTGCACAGAGTGAATTTCAGTAAAACTGAAAGACAAAAACGAAGAAGGCCAGGAAAACTGTAGATCTAGATTAGATTCGTTTTTACTCATGTGGGACGAACAGAATTATTATTATGAGATAATTGTGTCCATCCCTGTATGCTTTGCGGACTCTGTTAGCAATCAACAGCCAGTCAAACAGTTTTCCTTGATGAATGATGAACCAGACATTGCTTACGTTTCATATAAATCCTAAATTTTTATGCTTCTTGGTGCCCATCATACCTCATTCGCTTATTGCATTGGCATTCCGTCAATTCCCTCATCCTAATAAACTATACGAAGAAGAAGGTTGGGTGCTCAAACTTTTAATTTCTGCGGAGCGGAAACTCCATTACCAACCGTAGAATTAACACTCTTACATCTACACACACACATCTGCTTCACTGATGAATCCTATCTGAGTTTGCACTAACGCTCAATCAAATCTCTCGGGATAACTGATACGCATAAAACGATCTCAAAGAAACAAGTCAATTAAGATTCAATGAATTCAAACTCGAGTGTAAGAGTGATGTACATGGATTCGGGTGATTCAAAGTAGGAGGAAACACATGCGAACAAAATCACTTCCATCACAAGCAATTTAGTCATTGAGATACCTATCAGTTGGCAGATATCAGTGACTTCATTCACTTTCGTACTCTTCCAGGTTTGTCCTCTGGCAAAAGACATACGGCATGAAACACAAGTTATTGCGATTCCTTTGCGTCTTCTCGGGAAGCCCATATGGCAGTCAGGTTAAGTTGTTAAACGCGAAGAACAAGCAATTGAAGTTGGTTTGGGTAATGGAAAAAATAATTCTTGATGACGGGAAAGAGTTAAACATGTAGAGAGAGTGTTTTTATGATTATGATTATTTATTAACGGTAAAAAGTATAGATGAGACCAATAAAATAGGAAAGTCATATGGAGGGCCACAATATATTGCATCGCCAAGTTTCGTTCGATGGGTGTTTCGAGTCCTTATCCGGTGGCTATGGCCACATTCAATACCCTTTCAATACCAAAGCCCGACACTAAATGGTACAAATACACATGCAGTGATGAGGGTGATACAAGTGGGGATGTATAAATTTATTTATTCGGTAGAGCGTAATATTGTGTCTGGGAATGAACAGACAGAACAATCATTCAATTGCCCTTTAGTACTCAATAATTCCAACAACTTCCATTTTCACTCGTTGCTGTCTTCCCTTCCCGATCTCTTCGATACCCAAGTAGATATCATTCTATTATTACTGAATTTTTTATGCGATTCACAAATTGAGTGTGATGTGCATTAATATGCACTCACTTCTTCTGATACTATTTACAACGAAGCTCTGTGCAGCCTTTGAACAAACTGGGGTGCTTTAATGGACGGTGTCCATTAGTAGCCCCAGTATGCATTTATTATATAGTCTCACATACAAAAACGAATCTTGAGGAGAGACGTAGTTTTATTAGTCTAATCCTCTCGGACACACATATAGAATATTCTCGTGGGGTATTATTAAGTGTGCTCTGTGTTGTGTAATAAGACTCGAAACCATTCTTACACACATACAGATATACAAGTTGCAGCACAATTTAACCATTCAATAATCATGTGTATAAGAATGAGAGCCATCGTGGCCTATGTCTCCGTCAGATGATTACTAGGAGCTCTCTGAGTGAGATTCCAGATCTGAGCTGGAGAAAATCAGTCGCCCTTGAAAAATTTATGACTCCTAATGCCAAACGGAAATTACGTCAAAAGATATAAAACTTCTCTCTCCTCAATTTTTTATACGCAGCTCTAATCCTTCAAACCCTTTAATCACCTTTTGGGGTCTTCACACAACAATCGTATAAACTCGCCCCGTCCCTTACACACAATAGTAATCCGAGGGTTTCTCTCCTCCATCGGCATTTGTCGTTGGTGCTGAGTTCCACTTTTACTGACTGCTGACTACTATTGAGGAACTGCTATTGAGGGGTCTGCTGCTGGTTCAGAGTTCCAACAACAATAATAATTACTGTGGTTAGCTCCTTGCGAGGCTAATTGGTGTAGTGCTTTCCACACTTTCCACTGCAAAGAGTCTCGTCGATGTTTGTTCAAACGTGGGAGTCATTTAGCCTTGATAGACATTTTAATTACTGAGCGCATTAAGCAAACCGATAGGGATGAGGATAGTTCGCGTGGATGATTTCTCGGAGAGATGTGTGTGCAATGTGCATGCACGGATGAAGACATAGATAGGTGATTCGGTTGAATATTTTTGGATAAAAAATGAGATGTACGCTGTCATGTTGTCATACACATACAAATAATGTTTTTAGGTGAAAGAAATCTTTCAAAAAAAAGTTTACATGTGTCGAGTATTGGGAAATCGGAATCTAGTTTGTTTGCAGTTATGATATTTATTTATAGGATTGTGGGGAGAGAGGGTTGTGAGAGATCGGATTTTGTTAATGGAACGTTTAAAGGGAAATGTTGTAGGTATTTGATGAGCTGGTGTAGTTCCAAGAAGAGAGATATAGAGTGATTGGTGGTAGATATTTTTGGTGTGGAACAAATTAGTGGAGACAGTCGCCAAAATTTACAGTCGATTGACACGTATGTAAAAGGCAGGAGCGGAAGATGCAAGAAGAGAGATCATCTCGGAAGGTTATAAAGAAGGAGGGCTTGGTATGCCAATTAAGTGAGCCCGACACACTCGAACTGAGCTTCGTATACACTGAATGTCGGCACTCCACAATTATTATAGTTGAATCTATTTTTCGATTCTTCCTATTCTATCCAGATGTTCAGAATCTGTTGAATAGCTATTTGATGTCGACATGGATATGTATTTATAGATTTCAAACAATTTTGACTCTCAAATAACATTTGTATCTGCTACTCACTCCCAAACCAAACGTCTCATCAAGCATAATTGCAAATACCAAATCTTACTCTGCTCCACTAACATTTCATATCATTATCATCTCGAACTTTTATCAATCCATGCCAACTTTACTGCTCCTCGCTCAAGATCTCAGCTCCACTTATTGCCCTCATCATGATCTTTACATCCATTTCCGTCAACTTCACAATCCAAATCAATCTCTCTCCCGATCCCTCTCTCTCACAATTTACACTCACTTCCACTCCTCCGTCTTAATCCTTCTCCACGCTCAACATCCACCACAATTACTCCTGGAGCTCCACAGGAAGTCGCATTTCATGCATCGAAATCTCAATCTGGATGAAACTGTCCCCTCTCTCTCTCTCATCCTAATGAAACGTGGAAATCACATTTTCACCCTGTCGATAGAGTCTCATTAAAGTATTACGAGACTTAGGCTGTGGGGCGATGATGCAGAGGAAGAAGAGCTTCGGCAGAGTTAAAGAAATAGCGTCCCAAATCAACCTGTCCATCATGCATAAAGATTGCTTTTTGATGGTAACACTGACTGCTGCTCCTACTTGACTTCTGAAAGAAATGTTTCTGACAATTTCCGAGTAAAAAAGAGGTGGGTATATTTTGAGGATAGTTTCCCGAGATTCCTGCGTTGTAATTGACAGAAGGTGATTGAGTAGGGACGAGGGATGGAGTGAATGATTGACTGTGAGGAGGATATTGAATTGATGAGAAGGTGAGGGCGAATTGAGAAGGTGCAAAGGTACAATTATCGGATGAGCGATTTAGTGATGGTGGTGGTGGTTGGGTACGGTTGACAGGACGGCTGAGGTCATGTACGCGGAGAGATTCCTATGTTTGGAAGGATGGACTAAGAGATGATGATTATTACAGAAGGGAAATGGACACTTTGATGTTGTAGTAATCGGTAGTATTTCTTGGGGAGCTGACGCTAACTGTGTTGTGGAATTGGTTGATGTCCATTAAATATAAGCACAAAGATAGGGTGGATGATGGGGTCATGTGAAGGAGGCGGCTCATTAGTACCTGAGACTATTCAGGACGAGTGGTGGCTGCGACTTGAGTGACGTTTGCCCAGGATTATGCAATCAAGAGTAATTTACATGAAGTATTGTAATACGATAATCGTTATTTATTGAAATGGTCATTATGATGGTAACTTTTGGCTTCTTTCCTTCATTCTCATCAGAATCCAATCTCTTCAAACAACAAGTGCTCGTAGAAATACCATGTTCGCCTGGTTCATAACTCCAACAACTTGACAAACCCTTTTTGAATGTAAATTTGGTAGTTAAAGGTGGACAGAGAATATCCTCATAAACAGTATGGTTATGATCCAACTTAACGACTTGGAAAAAACTGAGAGAGGCCCTCTGGGGTAAAATCTTCTTTTTTACCGCATCTGTTAGAAAAGCTACCACGACGTTGATTCGAAAAGCACTGATCAATGCAATTGAATCCATCTAATCTTGGAAAGCATGGATGTTTGTGAGTGAAAGAGCCATTATTGTCTCATAATGATATTCATATGAATGCAATAAGATTTGACATTATGGGAGTCATAAGTTACCTTCTTACATGGAAAAGGTGAACCGACACTTTCCTTTTAAGACGAGCGAGACGCATCCCTGGCTCTGGCTCACATTAAGTCAAGATTAATGTGCAAATGGGCATCCCATCCCCTTTCTATTGGCAGACTCTCGTCTCAGTCGTCGATTACTGCCAACTTATACCGATTTAACATTAACATTATGACCACCGAGATACTCCTTCTTCATCCTCCAATTACCCAATCTGTTCATTCCTCATCTCTTTATTATTACGTTTCCCACTATTTTCTTTTCTCCCAGCCATCCCATAATTCATAGCTATAAAATCATATAAGTCTCCCCCATAAATCCGTATTTTCTACCTATTTACCTACGCCTCGCCATCCTCATTTACTTAATTGTTTCGAATACAAGCATCCATGCGGAACTCGGCCGAATTTTATGGCGATTCGAAACACACATCCGCACTCACTCAGGTAGACCAAGAATTATCGGCTTCCTCTCCCAACACTCGCAAAATAATTGATTTACACCCTATGCATACACACACACACGTACACTCTCATGGTAGTACACACAAACTATTACGAAGTAAAACTAAGGCCGTCTGCTCCTCCGTAGCACCCGAGTGTGCAAATATGAAGCACATCTTCAAGCACCATACGAAGCACCTGGTCCAAAGCTACTGGAAGGGAACCAAAGCCACTGAACCAAGCAACTCAAGATCTTTAGATTGGACTTGAATTAATAGTATCAGTTCTAATTAAAATAAAGCGACTGCAGTACGCTAAAAAGCTAAGGACTGATAACACCAACGGCTCACTATGAGTGAGCACCAGTTGAGGTTCATTTCCTCTTAGCTGCAAATCAGTTTTTTCTGCGCCTCTCACTTATCTCCTGGATATATCTTGATTAGGTAAATCGGTTCAGTTCAGGAACGGAAATCCTGTGTAATAACTTTTGCCTCTCTCTCTCCTTGCTCAGCCCCTATCAATTCAATGCATTTTCCTATTATGATTACAGATTTCTTCTTGTGTGACCGCTAACGTCATTCCCATTGTCGAGCATATTCAAAGGTAGCTCTACCCCACCAAGGTTATTATACTGATGGACGATAGATTATTACTGCTCGCCTGCCACAAAGATACGCCAAATAAATAATATTATTATTCTTCCTCTCCCTTCACCATTAAACCGATAGATTCACAACCACCACCGTCCATGGATGCCTCCATTCACATTTTAGATCGCATTCATTAACTCTTTGTTTCTCACAGACAACAGGTAAACTGCGGCATTATCAGAACGCCATTGTGATTCACAATCCACGATGACACATTCTCTACGAGTGTCACTCACACAAACTTGCATACGCAGGCATTAGGCAGGACTACCAGATAGTTCCCCGAGGTAATTGATGACCCGTGAGTTACACGAAAGAGTAATTAGGTGACACGGATGAACAGGTGGGGAGTGAGTCGTTAATGGAGCATAGGAATCGCATGTGAATCCATTCAAGTGTTGGTGAACAGAAATTTATATGGCTGATTGTTATGTCTCTCCTGGTGTTGAAGGAAAAGAGGGGAACAACTTGCCGTCGACGTTCCGGTGCGAAGACTCCGGAGCAGAAGATCGGATTGCACACATTTTGTCCGAGGCGAATCAAGCCCTGCAACAACAGCGAGGGAATCATACGAACAACAGTGTTGGGAACCAAGACTCGTTCTGTGATGAAAGTGGGGGCAGCAAATCCCCACTGAGTATCAACAATAATGGGTGCAATAATAATGGTCAATGTCCGTCATCCCCTCTGGGAAGTTCCTCGGCTCGTGAGCGAGAGAGACGCATGAGAAAGTACGAAAATGACGACATCCCTCAAGAACAAGTGGCGAGGATTTATCAGGAGGAGTTGGCCAAGCTCGTTGGCATCCGACTTCCCCATTCCTCCGTTGGAGACGATCCCAGAATACCCCGAGAACATTTCCAGAGGTCAGTCTCACTTTCCCCTGTCCCATCACTCCCATCCCCAATAAATATTTCTAATAAACTAGTATTAATAATGTCTGTCCGTTTCAGCTTGCTATTCCCCCATCTGTTTGGTGGTTCTTTGCTGGAGAGAGAAGATGTTCGCATGGCTCTCGACGCGTATCACAGGGAACTTGCCAAACTGGCTGCGTCCTCGTCAGCCAACTCCACTTCCCACTTTCCTCCGCCACTTTTCCATCCCGGTGCTTCACTTCCAAATGGACTGAGCGGTGCTCAAGATCTGACCATGCCTAAAAGACTCTCTCCCTTGGACACCAAAGACAAAGATGACATTAAGGTTAGTTTGGGTGGATTAAGGGATATCCTCCGACTCCTCGCAGCTCCTTCCCTCCGATTCTCCTATGGAAATCTCATTAGTCGACGCTTTTGTTGCAGATGGAGAAAGAAGAGAGTTCCGAAGTGATGCGACACGTGGGGAGTGCTTTCTCCCTGGTAAGGCCTAAAGGTGGGGACTCCAATTCGGGGGCAGCTTCTCCATTAAACTCCATTCTGCCACCGTCTGGAGGAGATGACTCCTCAAATGCTTCTCCGCTCCAGAGAATGGCCTCCATCACAAACTCTCTCATCTCTCAAGTGAGACTTAATTTGGTTATTGGTTTTGTATTGTGCGTTAATTTATTCAGATGCTTACGGAAGAATGTTGTTTTTCGCAGCCCACTGCTCCGTCTGTGGCGTCACCAAACCAACGTCCGCTTAAAGCTGTTCTGCCTCCGATCACTCAGCAGCAGTTTGACCAATACAATAACCTCAACACCGAGGATATTGTTCGCAAGGTAGGTTTGTCTCGATTAGATTGTAGCTGGCAGAGACTTCGAAGAATCTCGCGATTATTCGCAAGTTTAATTTTATCTCCTGGTGATTACAGGTGAAGGAACAGTTGAGTCAGTACTCCATCTCGCAAAGGTTATTCGGAGAGTCTGTGCTCGGCCTGTCGCAGGGCTCTGTTAGCGACCTCCTCGCGAGGCCCAAGCCGTGGCACATGTTGACTCAGAAGGGCAGAGAACCGTTTATTCGTATGAAGATGTTTCTTGAGGACGAGAATGCCGTGCACAAGCTCGTGGCTTCTCAGTACAAGATCGCCCCGGAGAAGCTCATGAGGACCGGTGGCTACGCTGGCAATCCATGTGAGTTTTAACAAAACATTTACTTTATCTTGTTGCCTCAGAACTTTTACCAGACGTAAACTTAAGGGTGTGGATCATATGTGCATCCTTTAGCACCGGCAACCGCAGCTAAGGCTCCTGCTAAGGTTGCTGAATTACCAAAGAATCTGGAGACGTCGGTTCTTCCTCCACCACCACCGCCGTTAACCTCAATGCAACAACAAACGCCTCCGTCGATAGTTCATGATTTCGTGAAAAAGTCTAACTCGTCACCTGCAAGCACAGCTCCTAGTCCAGTCGCTTTGACCCGCGCTCCACCACCAGGACTTCCTCCGCAGCCAAGCGTCTATGAAATGGCTGCCCTTACCCAAGATCTCGACACGCAGCTTATCACGACTAAGATTAAGGAGGCTTTGTTGGCCAACAACATCGGACAGAAGGTACGGCATACAAGTTCACAGGTGATTTTATAAGAGCGAACAGACATTGTTTACGGGAATTGTTTTATTGTGGGCACAGATTTTTGGAGAAGCTGTCCTCGGGCTGTCTCAAGGCTCAGTAAGCGAATTACTGTCCAAACCGAAGCCTTGGCACATGTTGTCTATCAAAGGAAGGGAGCCATTCATCAGAATGCAGTTATGGCTAGCAGATCCTTTGAATGTGGAAAGATTACAACATTTGAAGAATGAAAGGCGAGAAGCAAACAAGAGGAAACGAGGATTGCCTCATTCCACATCTCCAATGGACGCTTATGGATCCGGCACTCAAGGGTCTTCAGATAATTCCAATGACTCTCCCAATGACTCGTACAGTCCTGGGAGTAGCAATGCAGCTGCACCTCCCAATAAAAAGCAACGGGTAATTATTATTCGCTTGCGCTTAAGTATGTGTTCGATTGAGATTCTTGTGAGCAAACAGAACTGTCTTTCCTTTCAGGTTCTTTTCTCAGATGAACAGAAAGAAGCTCTTAAACTGGCGTTTGCATTAGATCCCTACCCAAATGTCACCGCTATTGAATTTTTGGCAAGGGAATTGGCTTTATCCTCGAGAACAATCACAAATTGGTTTCACAATCATCGAATGCGTCTTAAGCAGCAGACTTCTTCTCCACTTGTACAAGGTACGTGTTCACCTTTTAATTGGGCAGTGGCCCGAATGATGGAACGGCAGTTCGTGAACTTATGTAGATTAACATTTTAACTTGCTTCTTAATATTTAGAATCGTCACAGCCCTTTGATCCTGTTCAGTTCCGACTTCTCCTGCACCAAAGATTACTTGAACTTCACAAAGACAAATTCCAAGTGTTTTCTTTCATGGGTCAGCAATCCGATCAATCGACAGAAGAAGGTTTGGATCTCACAGTTAGCAACACTGCGTCGAGAGTTCACTCTGACGACGACTTTTTCGAAGAAGAAGATGAGGAGGATGATAATGATGTAAGATCCGGTTTTCCACAATTAGATTAGCGCATTTTGGAGTCACAGCATGACATGTGGTAATTGCTTTCGTTTGCAGGGTAGCGTTGCTAGTGAAGACTCGTGTGCATCCAACTCGAGTAGGCAGTTACATAGAAAGAGAAAGCAGATATCAAGGTCCGGTGGGTCACTTCCGGAGAAGTCAGTGTCACTGGGTATGTGGGAATAATACAGAGGGTGGTGAGGATGTGTGCATTTTATTAAGTGAGCGTTGTTGTTGTTGTGCAGGGGGTAAGATGGGAGGAGGGGGAGTGCACGGGTCAGGGTCGTCGAGAAGAAAACCGGTGGCTCCGCAGTGGTTCAACCCTTCGTGGCACGATGATTCGGACGACGAGGAAGTAATCAACGGAGTGTGTGTATTCCAAAACGCTTTAAACTTTAGTGCAAACAAAGATACTGTCCGAGTAGAGCCAGCATCTCCATCCGAAGCGACGAAGAACGCTTACCCGGGATCACGGGAAGGGTCGGTTGGTGGAGGTGAGGAGGAGGTTGTCGACGAGAAGTCGACGGAAGAGAAGAGAACGGACAATGGTGCAGGGGAGGAAGAAGTCACGAAAGGTGCTCATGGGAAGCTTTCTTTAAACCACTCGAACGAAGTGGGAGGTGAGCCCGAACCGAATGACGCACCCAGTGACACCGAACTCGGGGATTGAAGACTGTGTATCATTTTGGAGGAAGGACGACGTATAAATTCTGTGAAGACAACTCATCGATAAGTGTATTCTGTAGGACGATGATGATGGCCAGTTTTTCCATATAACTCATAAGCATTGTTGACGTATCATTAGAGTACGAGTGAAAGTTAGGACGCGTGCAATTGTACACATACACACACATACATATACACATGCAAACCAGTTAATTACTGTCAGTGAATCTCAAGTACGGGGCAAGTCGGGTGTATACTCATTTTTGCAAGTTTTAATGCAGTCTAGAGGATCGCACTGTCAAAGAGGGTGTTTGTACTCGTCGTAGAAAGTATTGTTTTAACGGTATCACTATTATTGACACATTCTGTTTTGTATTAATCGAGAGTGTGTGGGTGGAGTAATCATTAGTTAAGTGTACCATATGATAATATATATTGCTATGAGTCAGTGTGTGTGTGTGTGCGTGAGAAGTTCTGCTTGCTGAACCAAATGACTTCAAGTTGGTTACAAATACCATGTAATCTGATTTTGTGATATTCATGACTTTAACCTGTATTGTCTTAAGTTAGTTTAAAATACACACAAATAGTTTCCACGAGTTTTAATCAAAAGCACGAAGAGGAGGATGAGGTTCAGGCGTTGTTAATTTGTTTTTGAACATTCCTGAACCTGCAAGAAATATGAGCCGACTATCATCCGGAGATTTGTGAAGAGTTACGTTAGCATTGCCATCGTTAGTAATGACTGGTGAGCGTTTTATCATTACACACACGAAACTACTACTTATATACCACTACTGAAAGTTATCCATTGAACCGAGTGTATACAATACGTGAAGTTACCCTACTGCATCCGGAAAGATGTCCAGTCCAATCTCAACTCCACAGCTAGTGTTCGCATTTATCTTTAAAGCTCTGTATTTATATATACATACATAAATAGCCACGTTTTAAACTAAGGTCAGTAATTTAATTTAAGGGTGTCAGTAATGTTTTAAAAGATATACTCCTCTTGTCTTCCTTAATCTGTTCAAGTCCAGACTCTTCTCGTTGATCTCTGTGTACACGCCCTCAGCTATTATACTCGTACTTCATATTCTACTGTTTTACCAGCCTCATCCTCTTCTATTCACTGGGAATCCCCGACAAACTCACTACTACGGTCTAATCATGTGAAATTTCGACTTGATTGTCATACATTATTATAATACTGTCCAGCATTCATCATCATCATCATCATCATCGAAACTTTCTGTATTCTGTTCAATAAGACACACACACACGTGGACCTCCAATACTCAATACTTCTTGCCTAATACAGAATGAACCTTGGGACATGAAATTAGCTAACAATACTCTTATATACAAGACCGGTGTTTTCTGACTTTTCAAGCTGTATTATCGTACACATAGTGTTAAGAAAGTTCTTTTCATCTTTCGTATCATATGTAGCTATGTGTAGGCTTTCAGTATTTATTTGCAATATTGTAAAACTCCCGTGAGAGAAATATACACCACCACAGTTGTATTTTGACCTTATCATCAAGTATGCCAGAAGCAGTATTATTTCATGTCCTCGGTATGACTTTAGGTTGATTGGATTACCTTTTTGGTGAAACACCCAGTGATTGACATTATTATACTCTTCACACGAAACTCTGATGTTATTACTTATCGGGCGTTGTTTAACGGGAAATTCGGTCTCTCAAATTCTGTGTTGTTTTGGGTGAATTTTACAGTGTCAAACGCATTCAATTCATTACCAAATATGAGCTAGAGATCATAGAGAAACTTTGTAACTGATTAAGAGATTACTTAGTCCTAATTATAACGGGATCACCGAAACCTTTCCAATTTTGTACCCGATGGAAATTGCAGACGTGAGATTATCATCTCAAGAAAGAATGGCTCAGTTAGTGGACGATACTTATTTATTATAGTAATTTTATTAGTAAGTGAACTTATTTTGTCAACTTTGAGCACTGCATATTATAGCAATTCAAATCGAATCCAAAGCTTTACGTATACCGGGCACTAAGGTGCATACTGAAAATACAAAGTACGTTTAATTGTAATTTTCAAACATTGTGGTTTGTGGAGGGAACTTCTCTCACATAGTTTACTACATTATTACTATTTTGTGTTGTAACTTTGTTATTAAATGCACATTTATGCAACAATCTATATCATCCTTATCTCTCAACATCCAGCCTCCATTCCTTTTGCATCATTAAACGCGTCTTAGACCTCCAATGGCTCTAACAATTCATTACTACCATTGCATATTGCATATAATCACCATTGGAATAATTAGTATATACCCTACACGCAGGCATATCAAATCTAAAAGTATCATCCGACTTTGGTGATGTCTGAATCACTGGAATGACTGGAAATCGTCTAGGAAGGAGAAACCATGCATCCGCCCGCAACCACTTGGTCCTTAAG
>JAQGAC010000150.1:0-40863 GCA_034696585.1 Isotomurus maculatus | reverse complement strand
CTTAAACTATCATATGCACTCATAGCTTAACTCTTCAAAAAGCAGTGGCAAAAATATCCAGAAATATACTTTTTCTGTATTTCCCCTGCCAACGGCTTTTGTATGCTAGCTCCTTAAGCTGGACTGTATAACTGAGATCTATTTGTGAATTGCTGTGATTTACGAACCTACAAATAAATGTCATTCCGTTGAAACTATCTCAACCATTTGTGGCATCGTCCTTGAGCGTCGAATGTGTCACACGAACTCTTTACACGTTAAGTACGAAACGATGATACCTTGGTATGTGCGATTGTTTAATTGATTCTATTTATGATTCTCGAGCGCCTCTCGTTGGGGTGTCAGACCTTGTGTACATGTCTAATGATGCCAGGCTTGTGCTTTCCTGTGTGAAAGTTACTTTTCCAAGCTTTTAGTATAATCAGCGAGTGAGTTCATGTCATTTTACATAGTTTATGTCCAATACATGACTTAGCCTGGAGTAAACGCAACCTTGGCATTTTGAACAACAATATTTGGAACAATAGCTAATCCGAAAACATTTACCTGATTGCTTCAATGCGTAAATGAATATGAATATGCGATGGATCATGTATCATTAAATTAGTGGGCTTTTGTTTTATCATACACTATACACTACACATAGTGAATAGAGGGGACTATATCATAAGGCCTTTGAATTTAATGTGGATGCATACGGAGAAAGGGGAAGACAAATTGCGACAGCATTTCCTGGTTCGTCCTTGCCATAGTTTGTTATTAGTTGGCGTAGGAGTGAGATTATGCAGCGGAAATGTGTGTAGACAATGACTTTCTTCACCTGTACCTTCAAAGTATAATGTGATTGCGTACACTTTTGCCTACAAACTTTTATTTCCCTGCTAACGGGTGTGATAATATCTCATCGACCAAACTTGTACCATTCTCACGGGAAAGTGATCAAATATTGATTAAACGACAAGTTAAATTACTTCCCAGTATGGGGTCGATTTGTAAAAGTAGAGAGGTATTTACAGAATGAAAAGCTTTCGTCAGGTTTATTTGCAGAACTCCAGATCATTACACACGAGTTGTGGTTTCCGTCTTCCTTCGAAGTGATTAATTATTCATGGGCAGCAAAGGTAGGAAGTCATTTTATTGCATGAAGAAAAACATACGCCAAATTGCGATGTGTCACTCACTCAGACAAATGCAAGACAAATTACTTTCATGTACTCTCATTTTTTGACACAGAAAATGACATTTTAAGAATACCTCGAAGAAATTCATGCACATTTTTGTACGTCACTAACTTTTTACTTCACAGGATAACCTGTCCCCACTTGATTAGCTTTCTATTTACATTTTTGCTGTGCAAAATCTTCATTTCCATTTGGGTAGTTGTGATGATGCCTGATGCCTTTCCATGCGATTCCGGTTGCTTGTGTCAATTCCAGCGAGTTGTTCGTCTAACAGCAACTCGAAGTTTCCGTACGCCTCTCTCGAAGGTATTTTGTTCCACTTGGCACTTCAAATGTTCATGAAAAAGAGAAGAAAAGCCAAGTGATGAATCGTTTGTTTGTGCCGTTTACAAAAGAACTGAATAGGATATAGAAAGCATGCAAATACATTCAAGTTTGTGTTCTTTCTTACTCAGGATATCCCGTAGGGGGAAGGACGAGGGAAATTATGTCATTGATTAGCTTATACTTGAGAATGCGGTCGTTGACAGTAGTAGACGTCAAGGAAGGAGACGCGTTTACTTCGATAAGCCATGGCTTCAGAGTATCGTCAATGATAATGTCATATCCGTAGCATTCGTAGCAGTGACGGTCGCTGACCATTAACGGAGCAACGGCTTTGAGGGAATGAATTACAAGCCATTTGATTCCATCAAAGAGCTTCGTCGTCACTTCCTTTCCTTGGGTGCTTTCCAAGTACAATTCTAAATTACGGAGACTCCATTTCCCTCCGTGGATGTTATTGTATTCGTCCTACAAAACAAATCTCATTAATCAGCCACACAATTGTTGTTTCGGACAATATAAGCAGTTAGTACAGAGACATTCAGGGCGTGGGCCAACAGACTTGAGAAATAAACAAAATCAGATATGTTAAGGTGAACTTACTCCATGCTTTTGAACAGAGACGTTAGTGAGGTGAACGTACATGTTCTCCAGCTCTTGAATGCTTGTGTCATACTTGGCCGTGCAGAAGCGACAAAATCCCAGTTTGTACAGGTAGACCTTCAACGGACGGAAGGATGTGACCAAGACATACAACCGCATGTCAAACTTGCGGCCACCGATGAGTAGAGGATTCTCAATGTACTTTGAAATTACATAAGCGTCCTTTACTGTTGTTGGATTGAAGTTCTGACCTCGACTTTCTCGAGACCATTTCTTGATTTTTGACAGTTTGTTTATCAAAAAGATTCCTGCTCCCTGAGACTTTCCACAGGGTTTCATTATCCATGTGCTCATCGGGTTTTTTCTGAAATGTAAAGTTTTGAGTTGATTATAATGCTTTCTTTCCTGACGAGAAACGTTAAGATGTTATTTCCAAACGTGTAAAGCATTTTTTATCAGAGTGATTGGGGACATAGAATAGGAATTAAGGGGTTTCCTGCATCATGTATGCATGTTTTCCGCAAGATATTTATAGAGAATTGGTAAACTGATAATTAAAGCAGATCTGTTAATTAAGACGAGCACCTGTATTCTTCAACGAACATATTATAATCTGCAGGAAGGACAAAAGTAGTCGGAATGAAATCCAAGTGAACATATTTCCCCGATTCATTTTTCTCGCCGAGTGGTCCACCTTCTTTTTCCTGCTCTTTTCTGTAACGCTTGATATTCTTCACGAGCAAATCTTTCCTTGTGATCTCGTAATGGTTAGGAAAGTGATTTAGTATCCTTAATATCAACATTACAATAACCATTAGAAATACAATGTGCAACAATGGCAATTGTAAGAATATGTGACTCACTGGCTGTCATTCATTCGGTAACCACTCTCCACTCCAAAAATAATTCGACAGGTAGGGACATTTGCCCTGAAAACATCAAAAGTGAAAATTATGCAACCATGAAGCAATGAAATAACTTGTAAATATGTAGTTACCAGTAAAAGTTCCATTCATCGTCAGGTCCGACTTGTAGCCAACCTCGTTTCTCAAAGTTGGTATTCAGAACAGATTTCTCCAAATCGCTGCAGTATAGAACTCGCATGTTGTTCGGAATTCAGTGCAACCAATAAGATGCAATTTAAAAATCAAGCAGTCGTTGCAACAAGCTAATTTCAAGGATTAAATCAGTGTTTTCGGTTTTTTGTCATTCAATCTAATACCTCATGTTTGATGTTTGATCAATACCGTTCAGTATGACTCCTATCAAAACACCATCCTATAAAAATGAGGTCGTTTATCAGCCCCGTTCTCAAAACAACTTTGGAACCCATCTTTGCGTACTTCAACTGTCTTCTTTTTGACGTCGATCCATCTGGAAGATTTTGTGAAGCATCGCGAGCAAAGAACAGACGAACATACGGATATGAGCCTGTAAGTCCAATTACCTGGGGGCTCAAATTGAATTTTGAAGTACTATTATGGCTTCATTGATCTCTTAAATGATGCTAAGCATCCTTCGAGCAAACAACAGGCAGGATTTATAAAAATGAGCAGATTTTTATTCACTTGTTAATAATTTATGAGCATTCTATTAGATTAATTTACAACGAGAAAGGGCACTGTGAGTACAATACTGAACAATCATTTCCATGTCTGCCTTGTCTCATTGCATCGAGGCTTTCCGAAACTCTTTGGTCTTGCAGAAAGCAAGAGACTGTTAGGGACAAGGCGTACATCACAACTTCCTGAAACTTTCCGTAATCAGATGCACGTTGATTTGCTTCGCACAGCATTCGTCTCCTGCAGTCGGTCTCACTGTTAAGAGAAACATTCTTTGTTAACTAACTCAATTAATTAAATTTTTTAATTCATTCAAGGAGAAACTTACTCATGGACGTACACAGCTAAGGCGTCCAGAAAAAGTTCGATGAATTCGTTTACTTTGTCTCCCAAAATTCCATAGCCTGGAAGTGGGGTGGATCTTCCGGAAGCAAAATCCTTACTCTTATGCAACCAAATGAGCATTCCTAATGTAGAAATCGTTGAAACTGCTAATGTTACCAAAGGTCCAGCTCCTAAACTTCCGTGAGATAAGTCTTTTTGGATGTAGTCGTTGGTATGAAGCGAATATCTTGGTTGTACAAATTCGTGCATTGAGGAAATATACTGGAAACAACCTAATCTGCTATTTATAGGTTACAAACGGGACTTCAGGTCCTGTCTCTTCACTGTCTAACTTTATTAAAAGCTTACTAACACAGAAAGTAATCTTGGGATTCTTTTCTTATAAATTCGTGTAATTTGTTCCTGGTCCTTATCATGAAGAAGACTGGTTGAATGATGAGTTCGTTCACACACACAAGTACGAAACCCAAAGTGACAAGGTTGTAAAACGATACGGATGAAAAAAAGCCTAATCAATGGAATCACTGATGCTGCTCAAAAGGGATCTTCACTTCTTATGCCCGGTGGTAGTTAATCTTGTCTTGCACACACGTAGTCTCCGCTTAAGCTGTACTTGCTGTTTCCTGCTGAAGACTTCACGTGCAGTAATTGCATGCAGTTCCACTTGCATGCAAAAAGACAATTCATTGTGATTCTTTGAGTCCACAGCATGACATTGTTAAAGTATTTCACGGGTTTTGGTTTCACCAAATAACAGTAGTCATTATTCATACAACAAATTACTGTAAGTTTTACCAGTCAACGATCGTCTTCAGTCAAAACTCAGATGAGTCTTTGCCATACTGACTGCATGTATTGCAGTATTGCTAATTAATAGACAGCCGCATTTGAATGAACGAATATGAGCTTACAAACTATTCAACTTTCTTTGACTTAATTGGAACAAGAATATGACTTAACTTGAAGGAATGTTTCAATTAGTCAGTTAGGCATTCGCGACTCGAGTAAGACCAAAGAAAAGTCAGAGGAATGACCGAATGAGCAAAAAAATCCAGACTCTAATAATTATTAATTAGCGTGAAGACAATACGGAAGGCAGCTAGTTTATTATTTGTGTCCACTGTTATGGTCTATTTTGAGCATACAGACCTTCATTGGCAGAAATCGATGAAGTAATGTTGTGAACTGTATTGATGTCTGGATTTAAAATTGAATTGTATTCATCCAAAGCCCGAAGTTTTCGTCCCATAGTTGTGGTCATCATGTTAACGTTTGTTCCTCCTCGAAGTCTGGCAATCAGTGTCTACGACAATGGATTGACATCTTTTTATGGAAAACACACGCTTTAATCCGGCAATTACTTACTTGTATCAAATCAACCAGGAAGACAGCAAATGTCAAGAATGCCAAGGATAGCAGTGCTCCTTCGAGAGAAGGGAATCCTATTCCTCCATCTCTACCAATTTCGACGGAAGTGTCGGACAAAGAGTCTGTCGAATTTGGGTAATTAATTGAATACAAAAGTACAACAAAAGTTTGATTGGCTTACCATAGCGAGCTTTTAGAGCGCCCTCCAGAGAATCGCTGAACGCTGGACGAATAAATGAGTTCCATAAGTCCATGGCTAACAAAAAGCAGGATATTTTGTCGCAGTCTCACAGTGACATTTAAAGTATTACTCGTTGATATTCCAAATCCTTTTCCAACTGAAGCATTTAGCTTGAGTTTGTCAAATTATTCGGTTTGTTGCGTGGTGTGTCTATGCTCTAGATAATCTCTGAAGTTAACTATTACAAAGTGGGTGCATTGCATGATGGTCTCCCGTGATTATTCCATAATACACAACAATATTAGCTAATTGACATGATGCCACGCGAATGGAAGGAATACTGTGAATATGTAACGACAGTTCTCCTCGTATTTTAATTTTAATAAGAAAGGTGAATTTCATGGTGAGCAAACAGGTTTTGAGTCAATAATTAAGCATAGGCCCATAGGCCATCCCGGCCATCCTCTACGTGAAGATATTTTGACAGGGAGTTTAAATGACTAAAATATGAAGTCCTTACACTATGACTCTCTGTGTCTGTGATACGCTCAGTTGTACATGTACACACTAATTTTCGTCGTGGGATGCTTCTGTAAATTATGTACAGGTATTTTTTTTAATTTAAGGGTTAACCTCTCGGGCATATCATCGTAGCTGTCGTAGCTGTTAAAGAAAACTGCTCTGTGTTCCAATAAACACTTAATAACACTTTACTAAACTGCTCGACTAGAATCAATAACATCTTTAAAACAATAATCATTTATGTACAAAGTTGCTTGTGAAATTCCCCGTTCCACTCGTTCGTCCAGATCTTCAACATGAGTCCGCTTCAGATTGCACACCAACTCTGGATTTTGACCTTTCGGTGGACTTACTACTCCCGTGCCTAGCTCATCTGCAAATGATTGCAACCATTTCTGAGCACTTGCTCCTTTGTTAACTAGTTCCTGAAACATCATTAGAAACTGTGATGTAAAAATTATCACAATCACAGTAAGTCATTTTGGTATGTTTGTAACAACTAACCTTCGGGACCACGCATCTCCCTTGAATGTTTCCCTCTGACGAATTTATCAACACTAATACAGGTTTCTGCTCCGCTACTCGAGTTATTTTCTTTAAAGATGAGAACTCCAAATCACTCTTAAATCTTCGTATAATAAACTGACCCTTGTCAGAAACTAAACTTTCCGTCATTCGCTTCGTCTGAGAGATCTCTTGATTTTTGGACACGAATTTGTCTGCAGTCATTATTGCTTCTTTGGCATCAGTCAGCACGGACAACGAGAACATAAGACTAGTGTCGGACAACGCGCCACTTATCATGTCTCGCAACGATTTAATTTCTGCCTCCACCTCATCGAACTTACTAGAATCTTTTGTCAAAACTATTAGCTTTTGTAAACATTCTTTCAATTCTTCTCCATGTCTTTTGATAGTCTCTGCAGTTATTCCCGTTTTGCATTCTAGTTGGTACACACCATTGCTTTCCGAGCTTTTCTTCGTAACCACAACTGGATCCTCCAAAAGGTCCATCTCTAATTGATTAATAACTGTCTGGTCAAGATCACCTTTTAAAATCGTCAGTTCAATTTTCAATTGGTCGTGGGTTATGAATTGTTTCGCATATCTCACTACACCAAATTTCAGAATCATCCATCGTTGTAAACTGTACAATGCTTTGGCACTTATCTCTCTTCCAAATCTTCGCTCATTGTTAATCTGGAACTCACTAACCTTTGCGTTTTGAGCAAGCTCGGTATTTTCAGTACCCTAAAGCAAAAATGTGAAATTGTAATGAGCTCAGATTTTTTAGCTATTATATAATATGACTTACCTTGATTTTATGCAAAATCCAGCCAGAAGGAAGGGCAAGGACGTTGCCAACTTCCAACTCAACCCCATTTTCCAAAATAATCAAGCCAATATCCGAGTCCATGTACGAGGACCCAGGAATGAATGGAGATTCTGTTAGAGTAACCCAGCATTCATTGTCCGGGAAAGATACAGTGGATTCTGACAGTTCTCCATCATTTGTAAAAACATGCAGGATCTCTACATTATACTTCTGCCCGTTCAAGATATTTGGTTGTAAAACACCTCCTGCTTGATTAGCGTCCTGTTTGGATAAGGCAGCCTCTATCTTTTTTGTAAATTGACGATCGGTATCATTTATTAAATGATTAACAAAATCATGGCGAAGATCTAGCTTAGCTTGTGAAGCTTCGTTTCTGAATTCGTTCCTTTTGAACACCAAACCCATACTAGCGCAAAGCTCTTCAAGCGCTTCTTCTGTCACTCCACACGAGTCGTACCTGGCAAATTAATGTAAAAGTACCGTTTAGACCGTTTAATTCTTAGCAAAAAACAGGAATTACATGTCGTAATAAACAAGTGTACCATTTCAATGCAGTTTTTCCATCTACTACTTTCAAGTCTAAAACTTGTGATAACTCTTCCTTAGTAATTTTTCCCAGTCTAGGGAAGTCTATTAAGAGTTCAGATGGTAAAATACTTTTCTTGCTGACCCTGTGTTTTTCAGCTTCAACAAATTTCTCCACTTCGTTCTGCAGTATTTCGTTTATTTGGTTATTCATCTGGGCAACTTGTGAATAAGTTGACGATAAGGAATCCGTAACGGTCTTAACTGACTTAGTCAATAGATTCACTAAATCCTTTTCCCTCGTCGACTGCACAAACTGCTGCCTGCTAACTGACAGTGATCGTCGAACCAGTTTAAGGATTTTATGACTAAACGCGATAAAGGAATAAAAAATTATAGTCAGAATTAATCAGAATAAGCATAGAACAATGCTTACTTAGTTTGGGGTAATATTCCGTCAGACAAAGCAACTGTAATTGCTCGAATGTGGTCAGCAAACACTCTGTAGTTTCTGTCTGCGGAACTTTCAGGGCCGAATGACCCTTGGTATTTCGGAGCACTGGAGTTCTATAAATTACATACAAACAAAATCCTGAAATCTAAACGCAATTCTCAAGAAATTACCGCAACAGATGCATGCTAGAGTTGAAACAAGTCAAACCAGGTCAAACCTACATTGCTAAGTGTGTCAAAAATGGGAAGGAATAGATCTGTGTCATAATTAGAAACTTTTCCATTCAAAACTGCTGTCAGTCTTTCAAGCCCAGCACCCGTGTCCACTACATGCGAAAGCGGAAGTCTGTCAATGTTTCCACTCGCCGACCTGATCAGAATATTTTTTTTCATTAAACAATTAAGCAGGATTTTGACTTAGTAAGTAACATTACCTGTTGTATTGCATGAAAACGAGATTCCAAACTTCCACTACTTTTCCACTGTCACCATTAACTTCGGATGTTTCAGTCTTTGTTCCCCTATGGTCATAGTGAATTTCTGTTGAGGGACCACAAGGGCCGATTGGTCCCATTGTCCAAAAGTTTTCTGAGCCAAAAGGTAGAATTCTGTCTTCTGGAACCCTGTAACATAATTTTTACAAAAACAGGTTACATTCTTACATATTGTACAAAGACTGACTACATAATAACAAGAACTCTTCTTACCCTAAAGCTTTCCAAATGTCTCTAGTCTCCGTGTCTACTGGAATATTGTGTCCACCAGCATAATAAGTTACATACATCCTAGTAGGGTCCAATTTGTAAACTTCAGTCAGCAATTCCCAAGCCATTTCACAAGCTTCAGGCTAAAAACATAAAATCGACGAATAAAGCTTCTATGCAAATGCCAACCTTCAATGTCAGAATGTCACACGTCTATCTGGTTGCTCTCACCTTGAAATAATCAGCGAATGACCAATTTCCCAGCATTTCAAAGAACGTGTGATGATAAGTATCCGCCCCCACAAGTGACAAGTCATTAATTCTCAAGCATTTCTGGCTATTTACAACTCTCGGATGAGGAGGCCTTCCCAGTCCAAGAATGACATCTTTAAACTAAACCAAACAAAGTAATAATAAATAATAATATATTTTTCATAAGAAATGTTCAATAATAAGCTACGCTAATATTATAATAACTCAGCGTACTTGGTTCATTCCAGCATTAACGAAAGCGAGCGAAGGGTCATTCTTCGGAACGATGGAACTCGAAGGGACATGTTTATGAGGAAACCTCGGGTGGCGTAAGAAGTACTGCAAAAAAGTGTCACGAACTTTCCTCGACGGCCAGTTCATCTTTGAAGTTGATTAGCTATTGGCTCCTAATGGTTAAGGTTAAGAATTCCAACCCCTCTAATTCCTAAAATACAACAATCAAATAATTACACGTTGTTTACAGCGTGTCCTACAAACACCCCAAATCCTAGAATTTTAAACTTTAAACTCACATGAATATTGATGCTGCGCTAAATAAACGCCTAATCTAATGAATTATGAATTATCTCCAGAAATACACTTCCTACTTGTATTAGAAATTCCTGCAGGTAAGTCAGAAATGCAGTCGATGCATTTTGAATGTCGAAACTTCGAAATTTCGACTTCTCCAAAGCACGTTGGAAGTTGCCGAAACCTGAAAGTAAACAGTGGTGGACACGTGAATTATGAATTTTGTGCAGAAGGGTTGGCTCAATGTGCCCCATTTTACTCGCGCAAAGCTCAATCTGTTCAAGATGGAGACAATATTTACATTTATATAACAAATCGCGTAATTTTTATTATTTTTTCAATAATTTCCTGAAACAGCTCTAAGATAGACGATAATAGGCGAGTTTTGACGACGTGGAAGCCACTGAAGAGTGGCCGACGATATGAGGAGGCTCTGCTTTAGACGATAGACGGGTTTCTAAGGCCCTTTTTTGACCTTCTGCTGAGATTGTTTCGGAATTTTTGTTTTTTGTAAATCCGAACGAAGAATCGAATTTCAGGTCCCTTGACATCTTCGTGACTTCAAACGAGTTTTGATTAGGATTCCACGTTGTTTTTAATTTCTGTAGCTGTTGCTTGTGGTAAGTTCAGCTTAAAGCTTATCAGGTTATTTACCTATTTTGATGTACATATTGATGAAAGATTTTCATATTAGACGATTAGAAGATGTTCGTGTCGGAATCTTCGTTGAATCTTATGGGAACTAAGCTCCAGGTGATGAGCAGCGATGGACATTTATGGGAAGGACAACCTGACCTCACTATGAAGATAAGCGAGCTGAAAGTCACCCTCGTTCAGTATTTTTATCCAGAGGCTGCTGAAAATGATGCCGAACACTTTCGATGTGAGTATTGACTTATCCTTACAGTTGTTCGAAGTAACAAAGTTGGAGTAGGAATCATTTGTATTCATATTTTTGTATATTATTTTTTAGTAATGTGTCCAGGGCAAAGTCGAACGCTTCAGGACAATCACACGCTAGAAGATGAGAATGTGAAGGCTAATGATTTACTTATGCTCATTCGTCGTCGTGTCGGAGTTGGTCCGCAAGAAGGAAAGGAGGAAATGAAAGCTCCAACTGCACAGGATATACTCGAGGCTACGAAACACTTGGCTGAACCTGAGTCCGGTAAGAAGGAAGTGCCAGCGTCTGCTGCCCCTGGAACTAGTGTTCCTCATCGAGACATTATTTCTATTGACGACTCTAATGGTGTCGATGTAAGTGTAACTTTGTAGATAAGATTGACATGAAATAACATGTACCAATGAAAATAATGTATGTTTTCATTTTCAGTTTCAAATAGAGCTTAGGAAGATTTTAATTTCGCTCGTGTCTGTGATGTCTGTTTTACTAAAGGGTGACCCAGAAACGGATCGTGTGTGTCGTCAAGTAAGTCACAAGTTAATGATTTTCTACTTGTGCAGCACAAGTTGTGCTTCAAGTCTAATGAGAATTATACATTACGATATAGATGCAAGTAAGACTGAGGCGTCGGTTAGTGGATATAAGGAAACCCATCGAAGGCTCACCTTTCCAGTACCCGGAGGTTGGATCGATTGAGTGCACTCCTGTGGGAATATTGAGAGGTATTACGGAAGTAAGAAGGAGAGAGTTCCGTCCAAATGTGAAGGCTGTGGAAGGACTGAGAGAAATGGGGTACAAAGACGATCAAATTGTGTCTGCTCTGCGAAAAGCGAGGAACGTGAGAGAGAAAGCTAGTGAAATCATCGCATCTGGAAAACTGGACACCCCCGATGACGACGAGTTGGGACTGGACACGTCTAGTCATTTGTACAGTGCTTTAGTTTCCGCTCCGACAATCCGACTGGGACTAATGAATCCTAAAATTCTTACGGCTTTCTTGAATATTTTGGATGGAAGCAGTCCAACGGCAGCGAACGTCTGGCTGAACGACTCCGAAACTTCTCCTGTCATCAGCTGTATATTCAAAATCTACCATGCTGAGAAACACGCTGCTCCGGACGAGTGATTGGCAGATCAACTAATACTGGCAGTGATAGATGCTATATTTCGCAATGGGCTTTGGCTTGATGTAATATCGGCCAGTCAATTAATATTAACTCACCTGTGATGATTTAGTAGTTAGCAAAAATAATTGTTGTGAATGAAACCCCGACTAATAAACTGAAGAATATACCGACATGCTTATGAGTAGTGATTTATGAGTAGTGATGAGACGAGATGACGAGAATCATAAATTATGCACGTAACACGAACAGTATATTAGGCAACTACTAGACATGTTTTTATTCGAAAAAAATCCTATTTTTAATAGAAAAGTGGGTCTTTCCCGGACCGCTATTCAGTCCTCACGGTCGGCATCCTCTCTTGTGACATCGCAGGTTAGGGGTTTTTTTACGACCGTGGACCCCTTCCCCAACCTCCGTCGACAAGGTCATAGGACACGATGCAAGATGAAGTGGCAAGATGTGGGGTCTAGACTTCGAAATCCCGTATGGTCTAAGTAGCAAGTGCAATCCAAGGGCCGATTTGATTATGACAGTATGAGGGAATCTGCTTCGGTGAAGAACTTTCTCTACTCTCCCAGTAAGCGTGCAAAAACCCTGCGCGATCATGGACAGTCGATTCGCCTGTACTTCGCCTTCGATCAAAACATGAAGAGTGGAACCTTAGGAGGGGGGTTTGGTGCAGCTGACGATAAGACGTGATACGCGAAGTTGAAGAGTGATGACTTGACCGCTTCGTTTACTATTAATTCCAGATGCCATAGACATAGCTACATGGGAAATATTTTAGAGAGACCAAAGGGATGAAAGTAAGTATTAGCTTCGGTGGTGAGGATGAACCACTCTAGTTACCGTGAGGTCTAACAAATGGCTCAGGACTCCGGGACTTCAGTAGGTGTGTACCTCAACTCGTCGTCTACAGGAAGGGAGAAATATTGACAGCTGATTGCCCGGTCCGATGTCTCGGAGATGTGTACAGCTAACTGTCTGTCTTGCTTCCTGCTTCTCTACTCGTGGGTTCTTGTCTAGTCTGTTGTATGTGGTCTGTTACGGTGTAGTGGTGCATCCGGGCTGTGGAATGAAGATGCAGCATTACCTAAACAAGAGGACTTTGGAAGTCACTCTCGATCCCACATGGCTTTGCAACCATTCACAGCCTTCGGCTTACGTACCACTGATGGCGTTCAAACTGAGAGACACAGTTTGACAGGGATGGTAAGGATCCCGCATGGCGCTGGGACACAGCGCATTTGATGACTGAGGTTAGCTTAATTAAATGCTTATACGCTCAGGGGTCGGGTCACGACCTACTCCGCCATGGCGTCCCACCAAGCAGTCAAACTGCGGGCACAGTTTGGATGACCTCGGCAGTCACACCCCGGGACAGCCCTCGGTTGTCAGAGAACGGCTGCTGTCACCAGGTCCGTAACGCGTCAGCCTTCCTTCTTTACACTTCCACCATGTGTGTGTGAACTCCCTTCCTCTCTGGCTATCTTTTCATCTCTGCGGTAGGCAAAGGAATAAGATATTTTTTTATGAAGCCGAGACACGGCTAATTTTGACCCCTCTTCTTTCACATTTTTTTGACTTTCTTCAACCGAGCGTCACTCGGTGATCTACTTCGCTAGTAAAGCGGAATCTGAAACTTCATGAACCATTGGGACTCACGGGATAAATGGTAGTACATTGTCGGATGTCGTCTTTCAAAATAAGATACAGGATGCTTGGATGGCAAGAGAGATAGAGGATTCAGTTTAGCCCAAGTTAGGTCATTTCATTTCGTCTACTGGGTCTTCGGGACTTAGAAAACACGTCTCATCTACTTCGGTATATCTCCGAATCCAGGAGATCACACTCCAACGGTAGTTGGTAGGACGTACGACTCGCTTCTTTCACACTTACTAACCCTACCCAGAGAGCGCACCCATATGACCCAGGAATGGCTTTTCTTCCGGGTAAGGAACAGGACTAACTCAGGACATTCAGGAGGTGTGTCACACCTTTTTCACGTAGACAACCATCTCGTCGAACACGAACATGTTCAACAGAGAGTAGCTGAACACTACGGATTTCTTATACACAATATACACCATCACTAATAAATAAGCTGGATTTTCTTTCTTTCTAAGCATCTGGGACGACTCCACTCTTGACTTCCACCGTTCTACCTCTGCCAACTGATCTTCAAAGTTCAGACCCTGTCAAGAAATCCAGTACGATTCTCCTTAGAACTTGTAACACCTTCATAACAACTTCAACTTCTTTTTTAAAACTTCAGACACAAGATTTCAGTCATTTTACTTCAGAGAATATTATTAGTCTTCGTTAGGCGTTTTCAATTCATTCAAAGGTAATGATGATTCTTAAAGATGATTTAGTAGATCAGAGATGACAAGTAGATAAGAAAGATTTCTTTTTAAGATTCTTAGCTGGCCGCATCAAACCGAAAGTACTTCGTGCTTAGCACAATGGATAAGTAGATATGGGACTTCGATAAATAGCGAATATTTATTATATTGACCTTAGTTGAACTAGTTGATCATTTAGCAATGAGTATTTAAGTCTTCTTATATATCAGAACTGTTATTCTTGCGTATCGCAGGTGGTTTCTTAAACTTCTTAGAATTACTAAACCATACCGTTTCAGTAGCTACAGAAGTAATCATTTAGACCATAGGGCAATGACTTAATTGGGGATCAATCCGATGTAGTATCGCGCAACAAAATTCCGTACACGTTGCGATTATTAGAAATACAGATATAGGTATTCGTCGTTCAACATACTTTTCTTAGTTCGTGAGTTAGATAGATAGTTATGTAGGAGAGATAAAGATGGGATAACACCCAAAAACCGAATCCGTAGCTTTGTAAGTTTAGTAGTACATTTCGTAGTAATTGCTTAAATACTCGTAATTCAGAATTTTTTAGAACGTATTAGAAATATCACCAGGATAGACGCTTATAAACAATTTCATTGTTACCGAATGATTTCAAGTTTTAACTTCTTTCAATCTTAATTCAAGAGATTTTCAAATAGGTTGTTAGTATGACAGTATACGTTCGATTAAGCCGAGACAAACCAAAATTATTATTTCACACTCAGATACTTTCGATTTCACTTAATTCAACTTACGATATGTAAATACTTTTCGCTACTAGGGCGTGTTTTAGTTGCAACTTGTGCAATACGCCTTTAATTTCTGGGTTATTTAAATTATCTCCTAATGTTCATATTTTAAATAAGTTATATATAAGTTGATATTTTAACTTGTACTAGATAATTTCATTATTCTTTAGACGGGCTCAGAACGTTTAGTTTGAGCTAACTGATCTTACGACAGTGCAGGCATGAGCTTAGGCAGAGGTTAGCCTTTAGCACTTCATTCATTGGCCCTGGCAGACATCTGGCACTTGGCCATAGGTGAAGAATTTTGTCTTAATAATGTTCTTGGAAATCCAGTACGCCTTCAATTGAAGATATTTCGGCTCTAGATCTTCCTGTTACACAGTAACTCATATCTACTTCGATTTTTTGTTCGACAGACTCGATTGCAAAGAATTGTTCATCCAGTGCTGCTACAGAGGTGCATGCTGCCATAAAGAACGCCTTGTCGGATAATGGAATGATCTCTTCAATCCTAGTAATCCATATTATATTCTTGAGTCGACGATGATGAGAATTAATAGTCCCACCAAAGAATGCTGATTTCTTCACGCTCGTTCATGCGAAGTTTTCCATAAATTGTTCTAACTGATGTGATAAAACACCTAATATACAGCTCCACTGATTATAGGAGGTATCCCAATTCCCCAGAAATCTGGTCCGCAAACTAACTGGACATATTAAGGCTACTTAATTCCGCTGATTCCCCCATCAATAGGTTCAATTTTGATTACCAAAAGTATTCAGTGATTTGCTTTCAAATCTATTTAGCCACTGTTAATAATTTTGTTTCCTTTTATCAATTAACTTGTGTTCAGTTCTATACCGAAGAAAGCCCTGCCTTGCGTAATCGATATAAATAAAAATGCAGACTAAGAATTATTCCTTCATTAGCCTTTCAGAGACTCGTACTTCAGCAATTCTTTGCTTATTTCAGACGCTTGGACTCTCGGAGTCTCTACATATAAATATAATTAAGCCGTAATTAAGTGTTTTTATACTTATTCCTTCATCAGCCATTTAGAGACTCGTTCTTTAGCAATTCTTTGCTTTTTCAGACGCTTGGACTCTCAGAGTCTCTACCACAGAACTATATACTAAGACGTCTCTACATATAAATATAATTAAGCCGTAGTTAAGTGTTTTACAACCTTTCAGAAACGCGTTCTTTCGGAATTCTTTGCTATCAAACGCTTGAATTTCAGAGTCTCTACATATAAATATAACTAAGCCGTAATAAGTGTTTTTATAATTGTTCCTTTATCAGCCATTCAGAGACTCGTTCTTTAGTAATTCTTTGCTTTTTCAGACGCTTGGACTCTCAGAGTCTCTACATATAAATAAAATTAAGCCGTAATTAAGTGTTTCACAACCTTTCAGAAACGCGTTCTTAAGGAATTCTTTGCTTTCAGACGCTTGAAAGTGTTTTTATAATTGTTCCTTTATCAGCCTGTCAGAGACGCGTTCTTTGGCAATTCTTTGTTTATTTCAGACGCTTGGGTCTATTTTAACTTGCTTTTACTTCACTTCAATCATGAACTGAGTCTCTTCATTGAAATATAATTAAGCCGAAATTTATTCTATTCAATCATTATATGACGGTTTTGTAATCGGCTTGGGGTGCTGTGAACCCCATTTGGATAGTATAATTGTTTAAAAACAACAGCCACATTAAACAGTAAATCACAACCAGACCATAAATGGATTTTCATTCCATGAATTTCTACTCCAAATCTGTCCACTCCACACCGTAATTATTATAAGATATATTCAGTACTCATACTCAACTTAATTCAACTGTTTTAGTTGTCAGTAGTAAGGTTTAACTCTTATGCACTATACTCAATGAAGATTCCATAATATATAACATATCGACTTGTCAAACTCCTTCAATAGCCGGAAGTTTAATTTAATTTGTAATAATTAATGAACACAGGTTGTTCGTATGAACAGTCAACTTTTTAGTCATAACTGAGCATCTAATTTACTTCAAGTTCTAATTGAACACAGGTTGTTCGTATGAACAGTCAACTTTTTAGTGATAACTGAGCATCTAATTTGCTTCAAGTTCTAATTTTTAATCATCTAATTTTAATGGTAGATTTTTCATTGCCTACCTTCAATATCACTTCTATCCGCCTTTGCACTTGTCATTTCGTACTAGAAATTACTTCATACACCACATTTGGTAGTTTGGCCTTTTCAGTAACAAATCTACTCATTAATTTTCGAATCAATCAACTTTCCCCACTGATACCATACAACTGAGTTGTATAAGGACTGTCACTGATTAAACGTTTTTCAGATACAGATCGTACAAGTAAAATAGTATTATCAGTATGTTATTGGCTAATTAGTAGTAATTAGCATCAACTTTTCACAAAACTAAGCTCAATACCAATCTCTATCTTATAACATCATCAATACAAGTATCACGTTAACATGATGCTGTGATTATTCTTTCAGTATTATCTTTTTAGTTTTAACAGTTTCAAAGTATAATAAGTTCTCATTTTTTACTTTTTTATATTTTTTTCCGGATCTTTTTTACTTTGGATTAAATTTCGTAATCCTTTTTCTTTTTTTTTTACATTTGGTTTTACATTTCTTTCTTTTTTTGTATTATTGTTCTTTTCTTTTCGATATCTCTTACACTAGTTGATGTGTGCATCAATTTATACAAAGTAGCTTGCTTTGTTTTACAGATCTAGGCTTTCTCTCTCTTTTCATATTCAAATAATTACTTTTAACTATAACCCACATTGAATTTTACAACATATTCGTAAGTATCTTCTTTTAAATAGTCATTCGATAAAACCTCCATAACCTTTAACATCTAGCATACTCATTAAGAGTTTATCCATAAATTTTCCTACTTTCCTACTGCGTGCTATTTAAATCAATTTAGATTTTTGTTTGCAGCGGTTTTTTCTCAGTACTACAGGTATATTATGTGAGAATTTCTTGACTCTCAGTCTCAATTGACTTCCAAACCAACTAAACCCAAGAGACTACCACATTGATAAACCGCATCTTCGAACATTACGGTAACTTCTAACTATTACAGAGCTGAATGAACCACGCTTCTCAGAATTCGAAATCCGTACGTATATTTGTTTCTGCTGGTGACAGACGCAGCCAGACGAAAAGTGAAGAGTTGTGGCAGCTAAAACTGATTCTACGACAAACGATTGTCTCAGAGATCGGAAACTACTCTTGACCCATGTACTGACCGGAACTTTCTTGTACTGACGAAGTGCTGCTCCGCGGCGTGCTGAAACTATTCGGCTTAGCAATAGAACTTGTCGCCTTTGAATAAATTATTATTTTCGGATTAAAATCCACAACTCATCCTCCGTTAACATTCAAGTTGACTAATATCCTGGTTCGGCTAAACTAGTGATGAAAGTGACTAATTCTGTTTCTTCCACGGTAACTTCTATCCAAAAACCGCCTTTTTATTGCCCGACGTGGAACCACCTCTTGTCAGCTAGCAGATAATGGACGTTATTGCCCTTCCTTCGTTCTTTTTACTTCTCAATACCCGATCAACTCCATACGCAGCTCTTCATCGTAAAAATCAATTCGAAAAACTCTCCATCCTCCTATCAAACTTCGGAACATTTTCATTCAAAGGCCTCTTTCTTCGTGTTTTGATTATAACAGAATACCAGCTTAGCTTCGCAAACTCGCAATTGATTAATGATTTTGACAACGTGGGCAGTAGGTAAAGTACTGGATGGGACAGAGATGAACAGATGGGGATCGTGACGTCCGCAAGATAGAAATTTCAATTCTACAGTTGGTAGTACTACAGAAGCTTCAAAACTTTTAGATTTTACTTTTCCATCATCCTAAACTTCGGTGCATCTTCATAGAATGGCCCTTTTCTTCGTATTTTGATGATATACCAGTAATACCAGGTTAGCTTCGCCAACTCGCAATTGATTATGATTTTGAAATTGTAGACCTTGGGAACTTGGGATACTTGATGGGACAGAAGTACTGATGGGGATCGTGACCGTTAAGTCCACAAGACAGAACCGTCACTACTAGATGAATTGGTAGTACTATAGGAGCTCGAAAGCTTTTAGATTATACCTTCTCTTTTTGGTTTATCAATACTTGAATTCTTCAGCTTCAAAAAACGATTAAACTGTTTGAAGTTTTTTCTGCTCTGGTTTAAATATTGATAGGAATTACTCTTGATTACTCAGGAAGTTCTCTGTTCTACCAATCCTTTCCAACCTTAATCCTCAAAGATTATTGCTTTGGACAACTTTATTGCCATGTTGTTGATAACTTGAGCGTTTGAATAGAAACCAAATAACTCTAGGCTATTGTTGGAAACACGTACAGACGATAACCAAAGAAGTTAAGAAGGAAGACTCAGTGTAACTGCATCGATGCGCTACAGGACAAGAATGAAGATCTTTGCCTAAAGACGATGAGACGACCTACTGAATTTTTCTCTTGAAATCAAATTCTATCACCTCCTAGTTGGATCCACTGACAATGTAGCGCAGCTAATACTCCCGAATTCTTCGTCTTAATTATTTCACGGTGCGAATAACCCTATCAGTTGTTACGTTGCAGACTTGATTTGCTTACTGACTTCAGAAAAGGATAGATTCTTATAGATCGAAGGGGTGGGAAGTGGGGATTTCTGATGTTTCTTGATAAGTGGATGAACCAATGATTGGCCATTCGTTGCCTTAATGATGGGGTGCTTAAGAGTTTTCCGTTAGAATTTGAATAACCTGACCGACAGTTCCATATTCTCTGAAGTTGACAATGTGAGGCGATTTGAAATTTTTGGACTTTTGTAGTGAAGGTTTACGTACCCTTATATTATACTTGAGAATGAGATAGTTCAGCTCCTGACGCATTTCTAGCATCTTTCCATTCTGTATTACCCACGATTTACTTAGATAGATCTCTTTAATCAACAGACTAAATTCGAATACGTAGCGTAGCTGTCAACGACAATGCGACTGACCATTTTAGGGTAGAATCTTAATTGTGTATAAGGCGGATTAATACCGATTACGGGTGTCGGGGTTAAAATCGGAAGGCAAATTTTCACTCACGGAAAGGCAATGGCAGGACTTTCAATTAGACAATCGTCACTTCTAAATCGGGATGACCTGGGACTTCTTTGTCTGGACTCGGGACTGCTGACCATCAAACAGCATCCTATGATGATAGACTGCTTCTCTCCAAAGTGTAATACGAAGATACCCCCCTCCTTTACTCTCATGATCGCGGTAACAGGTGCAGACTGCAGGTAAAATCCTAAGCCGAAGAGCAGAACTATGGTAGCGGAGATTTTGAATGACTCGTGAAGCGACGTGGGTTGTTGTGTATATGCCACTGGTTGGGAATCTCGCTGATGTCCTAGGTAGACTTGAGACGGAAATCCGAAGATGCGTTCCTACAGCTTGAAGAACTGGTAGACAGAATGACGGGTGCAAATCCTCCAACTAACCATCCTAACTTCCGAATCTGATTGTAGGGGATGATGATAACAGGAATGTCGAATGCATGGGGACCTCAGCAGATACGCGAACTTGACTGCTCCTACAACTCTTGCCTGAACTTCAACTTCTGGGACTGGGGGCTTGTGGGTGACAGGGTATCATTAACTGCAATTCTGGCAAATTCTTCGACGCAAACGCTCCAAATGATTTACAGCTACGGGTGTGTCCTAATGATGCCACGGGTATATTTCACTCAGGATTTGACTCCTTTCGTTAAGTCCCTCCGGAAACCGGATATGAACGGATTACTCCACCACATTTGATTCTGATTCATCAGCAGACGTCGAGACGCCGCTTGTTTTATTCTTCTCCAAGTCGGGACAGCAAACAAGTTGACTCTCCCACAGATACAGACTTTCTCTACTAGGTAGATAACAACGAACGACCACAAAAACCATATGACTTAACCCAAATCGATAATTTTGATATGTTACTTATCAAGCGAAATGCAGATAACTTTTACGATTTAACTTCGCAGATAGACGGGTACCGGTACCATTCTTCAACAGGCAACAAAATTAGCGACGCCTTTATGCAATATCTACTGGCTCGATTCAACTGAAGAATCATCCGCCTTTCCCTCTACACTACATGGGCTGGGTAACGGGGCCCTTAATTTAACTTACAAACGGCAATCCAAAAGCATTTTTCGTTCATAGTTCAAAATGCATGATAAAATATAAACAATACTATAGGCCACATTTTTAAATGCACAACTTACGTATGTAGTATGGCTATTATATCACAGGTACTAACACCTTTATCACAGATCACGTTAAGATTCAACTTAAGCACCTTCAAAATTATACTCACGTACAACATATAACCGGAAGAAAATCGTGCTGGTAGCTTTGTGAGTAACTGGGCATGCCGTTCATCTTTAATCTTCTAATTGGCAATATCTAGACAGGTGATTTTCTGAGCTGAAACTTTCCGATTGATTATTTCCATCACTAACAAACAAACTTTAACTGGTTCACGTAAGCACCATCACCAACTTGATTTGCTGCATGGAGGGACTACTTTCCTGTACTCTCAAACACAACACACACAAAGTGAAGGGGGCAGCCTCTAAGCATAGCCCAACATATAGAAACTAATATTTTACTCGTAGATAATACCCAATCACATAACTTCCAACGGCGCAATAGATAAGATTTATCAAACTCGAGGGTTTCTTGAATTCACCTGAGAAATATTAAGAAAACAAACTGTTCCACTGATTAAGCCTTGCGTCCCGAAGGACATGCGACAAAATTCAACTTAAATCTGATGCAAGCGAAGTCTCACAAACGAAGTAATATTACGATCCCGTTAAGTTGAGATTAGTGTCCTCAAGGTGATAAACTACCACGACAAGCGCACCCATGCTTGGTCGTACGATATTTCGGATACAATTGACGTGACTAGACACCTAAAACCGTCTTGGTACGGGATTCGTATCTGAATTTCTGACATATATCTCGCCATTATTGACGGAGGAATTATTCTTTCCCAAAGAAACTCGTCGAGCTTAAAAAGCATCTGTCCGAAAAAAACAACACAATTTTCCCCAATATAATACGAAGTACCAAAGAACTTACTAGTAACCCAACGGTCAATTAGTTCATGCTCACGGTGTACTTCTTCTAATACTGAAAGTTCGTAACACCGGAGATTTCATAACGACTGATGGGACGGCTAATCTGCGGGTAGCAAAGTATCGACCAATACGTTACATAACCTCATGAATTAAAAATTCACCCATTATACAAAGAAGCAGTTTCCAATCTCGTGTGCTCAAGCACGAACTGCATTACATAAACTTTCCGTCTTCCAATTCAAACTGCTAGGAATCCCGATGCGTTTAGCGCAAGTGCATTCCTACATGAATACTCACAAGAAAACACAATGCAACATTTAAAGCCTTCCAGCCGCATGGGCATGTTATCATTGATAATTAGTGGAAAATTGAAAATTCATCGAGAATACCGAGGTACGAGTTTCATGAATATGTTATCATATCATATGTAAGAATGTAATCTTTTACTTCGTCTACTGCGCGATTAAGACCAATTATATGAGCTTCAGTTTAGGGGTCATTTGGAATGATGGGGTCAGGAATTGCAAGTGCAAAACCTATTGCTAATAGACATCAACAAATCCTCCACACAAGTTAGTTAAACCTTCATGGTTAAGAAATGTAATCGTCGAATGTTACCCAAATTGTAGTTCATAAGCTTTAAATTATCGACAAAATTCGGAACTCGATGATCACCAAAATCGCTAGGTTTATCGTCAAACAAGGTTACCAAGAAAGCAGTTTCACCACACGCATAGGGGCGACGGGCACTCACTCCACCCAATTACGAATCGTTACTGCAAACGAATACTAAGAAATCCAATTCCTTCCTCCTCTTTCATCCCCTCTTATAATAATATATAGATTTTCCTACTGACAGTTCTACAAATCTCAACGACTTACTGGTAGGCCGCTTTATGCTCTTGATTTGCTCGGCTACGAGTTACCTTTAGAACCAGTGCGTTGTTCTACTTGCACCTGCAATAGGCCTTATAAAAAATGTCTTGCCTTCTGAAGATTATGCTTCCTCGTCGTAGTAGATTAACCACGTAGAAGTGCCATTTGACTGATGATGGACGCGAGCTCGATGTACTTGCAACATACTCGACAAATCCCATTTTGCAACCTTAATGCTTCTATATCAGGGATTGTTTTCATCTTACGCAATTCATGGACCAGAAGAATTAGCTACCGTTCGTTCCTCTGAGGTCGTGCTCGGATAATCTCATGGCTACGTGACACCAACTAGTCTCCATGTCCTACAAAGGTCTCGTCGCTTCTGACCTGTCATGGAATGGATCAGCGGCAGCCAACCCATTGCTTATTCGGCCGGTTAGACTGTAATAATTAAGAGCCATCCATTTGATATTATGCCATTCAATAACAATAAATCAATTTGAACACAAGTCACAATGTATCATGTATACAAGTTATGTTCATTAACTTCATTAAGCAGCGTATCCAGTAAAGTATAAAATATTCACTTCTATAGCTAAACAGTCTTAGATTTTTACAATTATTAAAATCTGAAAATACATGTAATATCACAGGTTAATGGCTACTTATGGAAGAAACCAGCCATTTTCAAAACATTGAAGTTTTAGGAAAAAGGAAGTGAACTGATTTGAGTAAAAAAGAACTAATAGAATCGAGTAACTTACTATACTTTAACTGATTTAAGATCATTGAAAAAGTTTTCTAAACTTTGCAAGCAGCTATCTACATCGTCTTCATTTTGACTATCCGGCTCGTACGCTGCTGCACAGGAATAATAGTTATCATTATTTTTCTGCTGATGATCACTTGTCCACTGATAGCAGTTCACGTTCATACTGACGATTTGATTGTTCGTTTCTACTTCTTTTATAGAGTCAGAGCACTTGACATTCAAGTCATTAGAATTAGAGAAGCTTTCGTTAGAATAAGAAGAGTTATCACTTGACTCTGAAGTACTAAATCGTTTGCAAAAGCGTTTCAACTTCCTCATTCTCTCCTCCTGCTTACTGGCTAGCTCTCTCTTAGCTTCTCTCAGAGCTGACGACAAAATTGCCTCCGCGACTAGATTGCTGCACCTCGTAGACTTCCTAATCTGTCTACGCTTTATGGTCACATCTGATATCCAATTTAACAAATCCTTAGTGGTGAGATCTTTCGTGGGGTCAGTATTGCTTATGCAATGCTTAGGAACAGCGACCTTCATATTAAGTATGAGAGTTGAGTCACAGATCAACTACCAACTCAATCGAATGAACGATGCTAGAGTGATTGGATGTAAGCTAAGGCTTAAATTACCAACCGTTTGGCAAGACTGGAAACGACACAGGAATCAAGATCCAGTCAGTGGGATTCTCAGGAAAGATCAACGATCAACGAACAATACGGCACATCAGTACCTATAACACACAATAGAAGAAATTAAATTAGTTGAATTAGCGACAAGTTTTGCACTATTAATTAATTCTTTTAAAATTCGAACATATTTTGAGCTAATTACGTAAGTTGTTCTTGCTATTGTTGTTGCGATAAGGAACGGACTTAGTTAAGCAACTACCTGGATATGACGCAACCTACTTCCCAAACGACAAAGCCTCGCGTCATCCTACCCACAGCTCCACCGTCACCACCACTGACTCATATATTAGGCCAGGGGGTCTACCCTAATCCACCTCCATATACAACTTTTAAAATAGATAGCTACTATACCCCTCACTCGTACTACGCAATAAGAATTGAACAAGATGTCTGCGCATTTCACACTTCACCTCACCAACTCAACCCTTTCGTCCCTTGTGCATCTACTCATGTTGATCTTCAGCAGACCACCACTACCACGACTTCTCCCCTGCTAACAAACAAAGACCCACAGGGCGTTCCTATCTTGCGCGCTAGCTCAACCTTTCTCCTTCCTCGACGCCATTTTGATCCTAATGTTTTCGTAATACCATGATGTTTCCTGAACAAAATTCTACCATAAATTGACGGAATTACGATTACATTCAATTAAAACAAGTCAATGAATGACTTTAAATAAATCTATCCAAATTAAGCCCTATTCCTCGACTATTACTTCAGTTTTAGCCTGCATTCCTTCCATAATACCTACATATTGTAATTTCGATTTAGTAATTTAGTACTCTACGCAACCTACGAACTGTCTCAAAAACCTCAAATTGAAATTTACAAACAACGAAACAACAGTAACATAATACGCAGTAAGAAATTTAAAACTTTCCATACCTTGAAAAAGAACGATCCCACTCAAAACAATCCTCCGACCGAATAACTGGGTTGAACTGCCTCTGTCCTCTTGAATATGGTGAAAATACTGAATAAATGCTATCTGACTTCCTGACTGACTGCTTGTCGATGACACAGGACGAACTACTTGGTCTCTTCGAAATCTTGCGACGAGATGGATGTAACTGAATGTGGATGATGCTGAGAATGAAGACCCTGGCTGGACGAACGAGCAAGCAACCTTCCTCTCCAAATGCCAAAGTGAGTGTGAGGAGGATTTCTGCGACGTTCTCCTTCGTAAAGGACACTCAGCCTGTACTCCTCCGCTCTCCATGGAAACTCAACCAACTAGTCCGCTCTATTCACTCCCTAATTTCACCAAAATCATTCTTTTTTTCGAAAATCCTTCTTTCAGAAATGTACATCTTTATATAAATTATCGAAATTATGAGGTTTGACGATGAAATGATTTGCTAGGAGTGATTAAGTGGGGGTCGATTAGCGGAGTAGTACTTAGGAGTGATGAGGCGATCTAGAAAGTCCTCGACGTGACGTCACGGTTATTTCCCCGTAATGCTAAGCCTGAGCTGATGCTGTGATGCTAAAGCTGAAGGCGACGGCAGCTGGTAGGTAACATGTAACGTTGGCTGGTGGTGGGGTGAGGGGAAGGGGAATTGCGACGTGCTCTCATGCAGGGACTTCCCTAACCAACGTAGTCTATTATAGACTCACTCTAGATACTCGAGAATTCTAGACTCTAGTGTGCCTTTATGCAATGTTACATCTTACATGTTACAAGTTACAATGTTAAATCTAGTGTCAATCAGGGTCTTGGGAGAGAAGGGACGATGAAGGGATGCATTAGAAGACAAAAATGCGCTATTTCGTTGCTTTGTTCTGTCATCTAGGAAGCTGCAGATGCAAGAAAGGGCCACATTGCCACATGGTCATTTTGAAAATAGTAAAAAATGTGTTCATGCTTCATAAGTATGAATTTTTCAAAAATTATGCAAAGCTTTCTTTTAACATTTTTGACTCAGCGGTTCGTAAATCTTGTCCTTGCACGTTAAAAGGTTTTGAATGGTTTTGAAGTATGGTTGTTGCAACCTCATTCTTGTGAAACAATAATAAAATTGCACGCTGCGTTAATCGCTATAACTAGTACTAAAAATGCAAACTGTAATAATATTGTTAATTATAGGAGTTTCTTGTGTGCATTGTTCCAGTTCAATAATGCAAATTGACAATGACACAAGTAATTATTAAATAAAGTAGCTCATTAGCGTCTGATTACTTTGTCATTATGCATTATCTATTATCTCTGTATGGTTCTGTTTCTGAGTTCCAAATCGCTGCCAGTATTTTTCCAGATTCGCCAGATTGTCGAATTCCTGATGCAACTAGTTTGTATGTAATTTTGAAGTATGCAAAATGATGTATAGAAAAGGAGAAACAGCTTGTAAAGATGGAAAGTGGTGGTGATGATGATCTACCACCCACGCAGGACACGAAAGACGAAACCGAAAGCAGGTGACTGGAATTGGCACAAAGCATAACATATTCAGTTAGATAAGCAATATATCCCGTCAGCTAGACTTGGCCCCGTTCTGCATTTCGTCTCAAGATTTCAACGATCTGTGGCAATTTTAGTTTTGTAGATCATCTCATATAAATACCCACTGCCACTCAGTCATATCCTCTATTGACTCTAATCCCCTTTTTGGTATCATCATCAGTGCTGATATTGTGTCAGTTGTGAATCAAATGAAACTCTATTGTTGTCTTGAAGCGTAAACGAAATACCAGTAGAGATAAAGACTATTCTGCATATCAAAATGTCGCAGAATTGTTTCCCCAACCCGTTAAACCTCCAGTCATCCGATTTGACGGATCTCATAAACGAGCCTGAAGAGAGGAAGTGGAAAGGCCCATTCACTTTTATCCAAGGAGCTGACACTCAATTTGGTATGATAGACGGCTATTTACTGAAGTCTCCGATTCCTGACTGGAAGAAAGATATTCGACTGAGCAGAGAAGCTATCAGAAGAATCAACGAGATGAACCCAAAGCCCAGATTTTTCGTCATATGCGGCGATATGCTGGATGCATTCCCGACATGTCCAGGTACATTCGCATTCATCTGTGTCATTGCATTTAGATGAGCACAATAATTCTCTCCCAAAAATGCAGATCTTTATTGAATGCATATGAAAAGAAACCATTTCGATTTTAAATTAAATTTTATCGTATGCAGATACGGAGAAGATTCGAGAACAGCAGTATGCAGATTTTGTGAAAGTATTTGAAGAGCTGGATCCTGAAGTAAAGCTGGTCTGTGTCTGTGGAAATCATGATATAGGAAACATTCCCACTAAGCACAGCTTGAATGTCTATCGAAGCCAATTTGGTTCAGATTTCTTCTCATTTTGGGTCGGAGGGGTAAAGTTTGTGGTCCTCAATTCTCAGTACTTCGAAGCTCCTACTGCTCTTCCAGACCAAACTTCCATGCAAATGCAATTCTTGCAAACTATTGCCGATCCAAGTGCTAAGCATATCGGTACGTGTATTTAACTTTCTCCTGCTTCTAGTCTACATACAAACCATAGCATTATTTGAAGCATCCTGAACTTGTTTTATTGCAGTTGTCTTTCAACACATCCCATTCTTCCTCAACGATCCTAATGAGGCCAAAGTGTACTTCAATATTGAAGAGACCGAGAGGATAAAACTTCTGGAAATTCTTAGAGACAATGGTATATATTCTAGACAGCCTATAATTAGAGTTTAGAATGAATGCAAGTAGTCGCCACATCAAAAATAGCTGCTCACGGCCATTCACTAAATCCCCACCAGCAAAGCAGGGAATGTGTTTGTGGTATTTATAACTCCAGAATATTTATGCTTTGTAGGAGTGAGGTACATTTTCTGTGGTCACTACCATCGAAACGCAGGAGCAATGTATAAAGATGTCGAAGAGATTGTCACTGCCGCGGTAGGAGCACCCATGGGGAAGGACCCTAGTGGATTCCGAGTAGTTGAGGTTTCTGAAGACAAAATCGCTCACGAATATGTGAATTTCTGTGAAATGGATCTTCTGCAGAAAATCATCCACAATAAAGAAGGATGTCACCTTTTACCTCATGAAAAATGACGTAACTTTGCCTTCTAAGCGTACAATAATCTCGTATAATATTATTACAAACATAGCTTCAATGTGCAATAAAATGTGACATGTAATTGATGAAATGCTTAATAAAATCAGGAGAGCTTCAGTACAATAGCAGTAGTGTGAAACAGAGTACGCAATGTATGATAAACATTCATATAGTTTATTCTGTCCAGATTAACAGGTGAAATGTAATACAGTATTTCTTTCATTAAAACAAACGAAGATTCGAACACAATAATGAAAAAGCCTCAAGTCCAACACGAGCACATGTCTTTGGATATAATGAAGTCCTTTTTAACGAGGTAGATAATTAAGGTACTGTAGAATCGTAAGGTCAAGGAATTGAGAAGACGTCCACAATAACTATAAATTGTCAGTAAAGATAAAGCGCAGAACATTAAAAGTATTTGTATCCAACGATTGTCAATCTTGAAGATTCGGCTTCGGATATTCATTCACATTGTACATTGTTAGAAGGAAAGTAGGTAAGAAGGTTAAGTTAGGCTGTGTGTTGATTCACTTTGGTTCACAGTGTTCACACTCGCACTATAGATTGATTTCTGGAAAGTTTGTTAAAAACGAGCTAGGTTATGTTTATCGATACATTCTATACATATTCTTGGAAAGTTGTACAGCGAGTAGCTACAATAAAATGGCTGAAGGTAATACATTCCTGTTTAGTAATAACCAACCGTAAAATTATATGAACACATCAAACAAATCGTCGAATCCAACAATACAGGATAATATCTCAGAGAGAACTACCCTTTTAAACTGTCCAAAATACACAAGTAAAGCTACACGCAAGGATTCATCTTTTCATTCACAATATACATATTTTAATGTACATGCAGTCCGGAGCCCTTCATGTAATATCGCTCATGATTCGATCATAAATAAATCTTAACCAGCCTAAACTGTACAAGTATACATAATTACAAATTACAATTTACTAAATCAACGGTATATTATAGAACTTCTATTGGCCCGGAATAATGAATAACGTGTCGGTATAAAAATAAGAGATTTCAGCTATAAAAATTGGAACAAACACAACGAGCATGGTAATTACACAAACACATCAAATGATTCTTAACGTTTCCACGAAAATATTTTAGACATAAACGAATCACAATTGAAAAAATAGAAACAAATAAAAGTTAAAAAGCTGCCTCATGATCAGTTACATCTTTGGAATTCAGATAAGAAACATAAAAGACTCTATACCGTCCCAATCTTAGAATTAGTTTCTCAGTTCTTGTCACAGTTCTTCATATTTCTGTATTTTAAATGCTAAATTATTTATTTAACTATTAAAAACTAAATATAAATCTTTTTCACTGTTTTCTCAATGGTATCAGTGTTCAGGTTATTTTTAATTGGGGACTTGTTCGAAGTTGGCACATTCACTACAAAGTCAATAGGCTTTATTTCCTTGGGTTTCGTCAATCGCTGAGACTCATTCAGCGACGCTGCAAGTTGGGAATTAGTAGACGACTGGCTTTTCTTGGAACGAGACTCGATCCATTTGGACACGAGGAATCCCATGGAGAATCCAATGAAAAGACACAACACGGCGGATGAAGTTGTAGCCAAAATGACTGACTGGCTACTGACAAGTCCTTCGGTGGATGACAGGACATAAGCTGACTCCTTATCTGTAAAGGGATAAACATTTTAATGAACTATGACATTAATCCAAGGAAAAGATGAGTTATTATTATTGTAAGTGTATCCCAAATCCATGAAAATTAAATTGAGAAAAGCACGATTATGGACAGCATCTATTCATGTACATGCTTTTGCGAATCAGAGGTCATATTATCAAGTTTGCGTCAAGTGCTTAAGAGAGATGACAGACAGATTGAAGGAGATTTTAAATCTTTAAATGTTCAAAAGATACTAAATGTGTGTGGCGGTCAAATAAGCCCAGTCATGTCAATTAAAGTTGCTTACATTAAAGTAAATCACATGCAAATTATTATTGCACACTACAAGAGAGTCAACTACACAATTATAATATTCTACCGTGGTAGACACACAGTAATAATCATTAAAGAACAGTTCTGTGGGAGTTGTCAGAGAGCTTTAAGTGTTAAGTATACAATTGTGTGAACTAGCTGCAGACGATATGACTGGGCTTACCTTCTGATCTCAGCAGAGGAATCTCATTGTCATGAACTGTTTGATTGTAAACTTGGATGATGATTTTCTCCTCTACAATGTCATTTTTAGATGATCCAGGCGTAGTAGTGGTACTTGTAGTGCAGGCACAACATTCTTCTTCAACTTTCACCTCTGCGCCAACCCCAAAAAGCACACATTATTTTAGATTTCAGACTCACACACCGATATTTGTAAAATTCAATCAGAACTGATAACATAAAAAAGCCATAGGATTTTTACCTTCCCCAGCAATAATACTTTTAAGATGATTTGCTTCAATTATTTCATTTGTATGTTCATCTAATAAAGAACAAGCACATTTATAAGCTCCATATTAAGACAATACAAATCGCCCCCAGAGATAACATAAAGGCTGCTTGTGTATTAATGTGTCATGTCACTTTAAAGTGTATGCGTGTAGCTTACCGATCGGACACAGGTGGGAATCACCTCCGCCCACGTCTTGAATGAAACTTGAGGAATCCTTCTTGTGGAGGTCACCATTTTTTCTCACACACACCTCTTGGCTCTTGTCCCAACCACAATGGGGATCTCGAAGGGCCACACATTTACTACAGGAGCTGAACTTGTCACAATTGTCAACTCGAATCACATTCATCTCCCTTTCCGTCAATACTACTAGTTTATTCGAGCTCAGGAGCTTCAGTGACTTGATTTTTTGTGAAGGGAATACTTCCCATGATTGAGAGATTACGCTCGTTTCTGAATCGAAGTTTTTCCAATCACGGAATGATGTGGATGGGTCGCCACTTCCGTTTACAACTGCCTTTAGCACTTTCCCAGAATCTGACAAGGAAATTATGAGAAAACCAATTAGACACTTAAACCAGGGATATAAATAACTGTGCAGAGGAAATCATAAGTGTCATTCATACTTGTTCCAATGTAAATTATGTGGTAAGGTGCCACTTCTGGGGAGTGATCTACAGCAACTGATATGAATTTATCCTCATTGGAAGTATAAGTGAGAACTGCTTGGCCTTCGACAGTTTCATCCATCAACGGATGTCCTTTGAGGAATAACACGGAATTGGAATCGGGTTGGTGATTGGGATCATTGGAACATTGGCCTGGTCTTGGCTTAGGAACTTGGCTGTCTGGGACAGGAAGCCAGTTCGAAGTGAGTGAGGACTGTCCCTTAAAAGGCCCATCAAATGCTTTCAGAATGTCCTTCGTGTAAAAGGAACAAACTGCAGAAGCTCCAATGCTGTTCGGTGGGGTTGTGAATACTGCGTACAGCATTTCTTCTCTTCGACCATCATTCATGAAAATGTCCGAAGTTCCCTCTGCAAAGAAAAACATTTAGTTTATGAACAATTCACTACCAATTTGTGCTTGCTTCATCCTTCCTCCAGATATTTCATTTCCTGTGATATCCAATCAGCCTATTAGAAGTTATTTTGTCAAAGAAAATTTAATGGAAAGATGTCATTATTGTTAACTTGAACTGTCGGACGGAGGAATCGAAAAGACCTAAAAGTAACAATGGGAGAAGCCCATTGTGCTTTCACTGTACAAAAGACTTTGTAACTTTTCAAAGTAAAAAGTCAAAGTCTTTTGACAATTCCAAGTCCAAATTCTGAAACTCCATTGTTATCTTCTGAACAAACGCACAAGGGGTAAAATAAAAATGGGTGTGCATTGTCAATGCTGACAGATAGGAGTCGAAGTCTCAAAGTCAGCGTTCTGTTAAATGATCTACGATGCGGCAATTTTTTTACTTTGCCGATTAAGAAAGGGAAGAGATGAAGAATTTGATTCAACTTGGAATAATCGCTGTACAACAGGCGATACGACAAAAGTCATTTATCACATTTCTTCTCGGTCATTCACAATAAAGTATGAGATGACTTTGATGGATATTAGTGTGTCTATTTGACAGCAGCCTTAACTTCCTTCTTTCATTTTTCGTAATTTTTTTCGTAAGGATTTCTTGAAAAATTCATTGAACTGTCCCAAATCAGGTTTTTCTTTTTCATTATAATCAATTGCCTATGTATTACTATTACTACATACACACAATAAGTCATAATCTTTCGTAACACATAACTCGTAAGTCACAGAGCTTCCCTAAAAAGTGAGTCAGTGTTAGCAACTCCAACAAAAACTGCTTCTACTACTTCTACTCTCGTGCTGATTGATTCATCTCTCATCCTAGTGAGATGAATCATAAAGTTTTTTTGATGTGGACCAACAAAAATGAGTCTATGTACGTGCTGACTTACGGATATGGTCGAAATAGAAAGGATACTCCCCGGGGATGGAGCAATTTAGCCTGGCTTTGAGGAAAGTAGTAAATCTGTCATGCTTCCTGCTTCCATTATCATGACGGCAAATTCGGGCCACCCGACTGTAAACAGCTTTTCCACAATTGGCGTGTTCCACTGCAGCCTCACGGAAGAAAAATAACGCTAAGTCTCCGAAACTCAGGGAAGACACGAACGATGGACCTTTATGACGATTTTGATAAAGAAATTCCACGGGTTACATTCTGCCACACACTGGTTTATATTTATGACCACATTCTTTAGGAGATTAGACTAAAAACCACTCACTGTTCAGATGTAGATCAAAATTCTGTTCTGTTCTAAGAGGCTGCTTGTAGATAAGGGAATCTGTCCCTCCGAAATCCGCCACGGTAGCTGCATACACAGACCCATGGTGAAGAATGGTTGTGGACGGATGCGTGGGGTCAAATGGACTGTAGCCCACCCCAGAAAACTCTCTTTGGACTGTCTTAAGGTCATCAGAGTACCACCGGCACGTTGGTTTGAAGGCATTTGTTCCGCACACGAGGAATTGGAACGCTGGCGATGAGAGATCGGACGAAGTGTCCACCACAGGGCCGTGGAAGACTCGGACAAAGTTGTGACATTTTTCTTCTGATTGACCTTTTATCTGACATGTATCGTGATAGTCTTCAGGCTCAGTCCAGTTCAAAGTCTGCAAAGTTAATTACACAATCGTGATGAATTCCTTGACAGTTTGATATGTTCATTATTCCAGGCTAGACGGATGAGAGAGAGAGAGAAATGGAGATTTCGCCATCTCAAATTCGCAATTATCGTCGCACCTCATTGCACACCAAATAAGATTGCGATTTAATCCATCTGGCCGGATCAATTATGAATTATGAATCAAAGAACTACTATCACGTATTCTTAGAAGATCACACGATTGATGGTCAATAGGTACTTTAATCCTACTGACTTGTATTATATCTAATTACCTAGAAATCATCATTAAGGCCACAGTCTGTATTTAAAACCAAGTGTGGATATCTCGGCATGAATAATGAGACAATATAATTGGCCTCGAATTTGATATAAAGAAATAACTATCATCATGAGTTGTTGGAAATATCACATTTCACGAGATTCTTCTTCTTGCGTGTGTGCTGAGGAGACTTTCATATGAAAATTTTATAACAAGCCGTCACACATTTGCGACATGGAAAATCAAAACTTATTTTTTTCTAAGCAAAGTTTCACTTAAACAGGCGTCTTAAATGTTGTAGGCTGTCATGAATATAATTGCTCTCCTGTAGTTCAGTGTAATTATTCATCAACATGAAATCGTCTTCTCTGTCTCTCTCTCTCTCTTATTAAAATCTTAACACACGGAATTCATGAAACGCAATCTCTCATAAATAACTAAATCACTCACGGAGAAGTTGATGAGATCAGAGGATATGGTGAAGTTTAAGAGTGCGTTCCGAGCACCTAAGTATAAGTTATTTTGCGTAGTACTGACTAAAGTAAGGTGGTCATCAGGGTGACCCTCAAAACTCCCAAGTTTATCCAGCTCATCTGTAAAACAACAAAAGAAAAAACGATTTAATTTTAATAATGTTCCATGGTTAGACCAACAACAGCAGCGTGATTGTAATCAGGATTTCATAACACTGGAATAGTATTTTCAGCGAGAAAGATCGCAAAAAACACCACAAAGGCTTATCACGTTATTATGTAAAGCTGTACAAAGACTCAGCATGCAAATGCATCATATTATTACTTTGTGGGAATAAAATACCAAAACCAAAGCCATGGGTAATATAATTGCACGGTATATTTTTTGCATCGTGAATATCACGACAGTGTGAAAGAATAATCGATTTGGAGACTGGAAACCACAAATCTTCTTTGCATTCTAACCTGTCACAGTTTAAATGAGTAAGTGTGAATAATCATTAAGTTTATGTGGGTTCAGACAATTTTGAGCATAAAATGACAAGAATAAAATTTACAAGATTTATATTGTTTCGCTGTGTTAGAAGAATGGGCGACAGGACGAGAAGGTGAATAGAATAGGAAGTGCGAACGAGAAGACAATAAGACGAAGACAATTAAACTGGAAATATTAAAATGCCATAAAATTGGGATGTCAATTTGTCCTCATACAAACTCGTACAAATGTACAAATGTTGGGTGATCGTAAAGTTGGTAAATTTAAGACTTTTTAGACATTTCATCTCCACGCTAAATGGCCGTAATAGTCACTTTACAAGATTGGGCACAGAGGGAAATAATATTGTCTAAGTATTGGAAACCGGTTTGACCAATTCAAGTAAAAGAAACGGTACTTTTTGAATTCTTCTTTAGGTGGTTGATTCATCAGTATTTTTGCAGGATGAGCAAGAAATGTAGTAACAACAATATTGACACCATTACAATCCATCTAAAATCTTATGTTTAAGGTTCGTGACAGGATTGTTTAAAGATCCACTTTTACCAGTCCGAAATCTTATTCCGCTACATATAATAATAAATAATAATCATTCTCCCAAAAATCTCTTAAAAGATTCCTGAGCGAGTCAGGAGTCACTTTGTTCAGCTCACGCGTGCTACTAAAAACTAATACCCTTTCTTGTCTTTCTTCTAAATCCAACTACCACGTTTTATTGTCCGAATCGTAAAAATAATTGCAGAAATAAGTTATACAACCCAATTCAATCAGTGTGAAAGAATAGTAGAAGAAACATCTCCCAGCTCCTGTTTCTTTAAAGCTGTAGACAAAGTAGTTCAAACAGCAGTACACATGGATTTAACAAGAAAAGAGATGCACTCGGAGATTAATTCAATTCAGTGCAAATCAATCCTCATTTGTGAGAAAAGCTGTTTTTTCCGAGAGGTACAATCGTAACGATGAACAAGGAGGAGATGATAAAGCATTCTAATAAATACTAGTTGCACCAGGAGCTCAGACAAATTCCTAGAGAGGCACCTTTTACTGATGATACAGTTGCAGTGTGCCTATTATTATTTACTGAAATCTAATAAGATATTCATCCATCAGATATCCCATCTATCAAGAAATCAATGGTGAATCTCGAAGGAACGTGTGCACGTAGACAGCAACCGAAGATGAGTTAAAGTTGCTACTCTCCGTTATACTTGCGTCGTGACGAATATTATAACTACAGAAAGGAAATACCGTCATGAATTGCTGTGTCTACAATGGATAGCAAATTAGATCTTGTTTTATCCACTTCTTATTTAAGGGCCATCATTGAATGCCAATAGAAAAGGTCATGGACACGATTTCTTCAGCCATTAGGTAAATTTTAATAGCAATAAAAAGCATATAAAAGGTTCAAAGAGACTTTTATCTGAAACATCATTTACGATAGGAAATAAAAACAAAGAGAAGACACAAACATTTTATTGAATTTGGCAAACCTAAACCTCTAAAACGGGAGACTAACTACACTCGCCTCTATCATAAGCACATTAAACCGATTCCTGAAACATTTCTCAAGCCTTGGTACAATAAACTTTCCGGATGGTGTGAACCTTAACGACTCAAAAAGTTATGAGAGCAAATGTAAAGCATAAATCGATCAAAATTTCAAAATCCATGCATTCGAGACACGTTTTACTACAGACTTTTTCTTGCTTTAGAACTTTAGAACTATAAACCTGCCTATCAGTGCAGTAGAAAGTCTTTTAGATAGTGTGGAACTCTTAAAAGAAGATCCATCACGAAATCTCTTCTCGCCTGAAACACGCTGAATGTGTTTGTAGTCCACTTGTGTTGTTGCCTGTCACCGCAGATGTCTCGTCTCGAAGTGTTCGCATGAGGAAGAAATGGAACTTATCCAACCCAAATGGATTTTAAAGACCACATTTCCATCACTTAAAGTATAGAGTTACACCCGTGTGGATCTTGAACGGTCCGAGGCATACGAAGACATCGCATGACAGCTGAGACGATGATGGAGCAAATGGCAATATTTGCGAATATACATTCTACATCTCACTCAAGGCTTAACCGTGTGTGCAAAAATGAAATTGGAGTCTTCGCAAGAGACTTAGATATCGCTGTCAGTCATCAGTGGTGCGTAGTATTTAGAATGTGGCTACGACGTGTAGTAATGTTTCTCCTAATGACTTATCGGGATGATGGTGATTTGTATCTCATATTTAGCAAAGTAAATAGTAAAAAGAGTCCCGTTTTTTTGGGAAACGACCCTCCGTCATCATCCTTATTTCTCATCATTGTCATCATATAAATCCCACAGAGCAGCTAGGATGGTTAGCGAAAGAGAAATTAATGCTCCTTGTGGGAGAAGTGATGATTCGAAGTGTACCACGCTGTCATGTCAAGTCATTACATATCGTAGAAACTTCACATATGACGAGGGAATTGTTGCTAACGTGGATTATACAGATTTTTAAAATAGGACTGTGAAGCGGAATGGAGGATAATAAAAACTCAAAGGTAAAAGTCATGACAGAAGAACAACAATAAAGGCCGAGGTTATTGTTGTAGAACATGACAATGAAACTGTGAGAGATAGTCAGTGATGACAACAATGGTACTGTGTATATATCTAAGGAGTCTCTAGAATCTCCTACTTAAGTTCTACAATCTAAAGCCTCCTGAGTAGCTCCGCAAGAAATCCGGAACTGTCAAAACTCACTGTGTTGGAGTGTTGGAGATTGTGAAAAATTGAGAGAAGGTACGACTGTACGAGAAATGGACATAAGAAGAGACTAACGACCGGTTTGCCATTCTTCCTTCCTCTGCAAAACAATCCAACCATGCCACATTCTTCATCTTCACAATAGTTGTAAATCGTTCCTCATACACTTCCTACTGCGGAATTCCATGTCATCCTAAGCTATTGTAAACCTCAACGATTTTGATTATGCACCCGAAATTACCGTAATTCACTAAAGAATTTGACGTGTGTGCGAAAATACTTGAGAAATAAATCTCCAGAGAACAACCACACACGCTTATGAATGTGAAAAAGGATTGTCGGTAGAAGTTGTCATGTTGTAAAACCTCTCCTGTCAGTGCAAACTGCAGCTAAGTTATATAAGCAGTTAAAAAGTAATTCACGGGAATAAAAATTGCATCACTCGTCGTATAAAATTTAATTGATGACCAAGTAATTTTCTGCTATTTACGTTCCTTCAATTAGACTTTTCTTTCATCATTTCCAACGGTGAAATCCCACGCAGGGCACAATACAAGTATTAATTCGTTGAATAAGCTGACAGAAGTCTTGTCATGTCTTCCTTCTTTCATTTTTATTCACAACAAGATGATAGGGTGCATTATTGCAAGTACATCCAATAAGGAAGATTAAAATTAAACCGGGTAGCATCAGAGATGATGATGCGACGAGATGGGTGACTGACCCAATCTAATACTTGCTTTCTTTTGGTTAACTTATGTTCTTTTATGATGATACGTGGGATGTGCATGAGATGAGATGTCCTTTTGTTTTTTACACTTAATTTGCTCTGACTTGTAGTTCTTGCTACGACAAAACTCTGATATCTCCTTTTACTTTATGAAGAAAACATGTGTCATGCATGGCAATGGCAAGCAGCTAGCTGCACAACTGTTGACTATGCAAGCTCAGCATTTTCTTTATGAATACTTTGAAACTGGATACCAAACAACAAATACACATACAGAGGCTTAAACAAGATAATAATATGTATCCTAAAACCTGGCAGTGAGTTATCTAAAGTGAAACTTTTTTCACTTTGCTACTATTCAATGCTGCTGCATGACATTTCGGAATTCGGAAAGTAGAATGAAAAAATTGATTGATCAGAAATCAAGTTGCAGTGGACAGAATGAATTTAAGCCAGTCAATCATCCTCGTTACCAGTGGCCTCATTTCACATGTGATCTGCGAGTCTGGTTGAATAAAAGTCTTCTGATGCTTTTAAGTGTATGTGTGTTAGTCACAACGGAATGACAGACATTTTAAGGTTTTAAGCTTATCGAGAAGAAAAGACGGAGAGACAGAAGAAATCTCTTAAAGGTTGAGTTGTGTGATGATGGAAAGCCCAAGAAGACAACGGACCTCCTTGTCGTGGGCCACTCGGACAATCAATCAATTGGTCATTTACAAGATTATTGCAGTACTTTTAAGTAATCCATCCTTCTCAAAACTCACCCGTCTTGTGTCTAACATACAACATAACGGTTCGGGTTCAAATGGGCATTGATTGCTTTTATATTGATTCTCCAGAACAGGATTTCTTTCTCGAGTAGGTAAGCTTGTGGGTGGAAGTGTATGTACTCTGCCAGTGCAGTTGTGTGTACTTCTTCAGACACTTTGAACTTGTTGTAATGAAGACCCCACCACCACTACCAAAGTTGACTTGACTTGTGACTTGTGTTTGAATGCAAATGAAAATAGTTTGCGATTGATTTATGGATTTCGCAATCCAATCTAAATTGAAGGAATCTGCAATAGTTCACTCGAGAAAGGCAGGAGTAATAAGCACCTTTCTTTCGGTAGCATGTAATTATATCCTAATTGGATTTTTTGAATTTGGAAAGACGTTGGGCGTCACAAGACAACGGTTTTGCATAATGAACAACGGGTTATTGATTTTTTCCAATCGAACTAATGAACCTGAAGACGACGGCTTTTCGCCAATTTAATTTCATGAAGTATGCAAACTAATTTTTTATACGGGTCCATCCGTCCAACTCGAAAATTTAGAAGGGAGCCTGGTGCTTATTATTCTTCCTCCAACAACAGCAGAAGCTCTAATAAAACACTTGGTTAGTAATTTGCTACCACTCAACGAGAAATTCCGGACACGTTGGACAAAATAATGTGAAAAATTAACGAGATTGATAGGCAGGTATGGACGGAATGTGAAATCTCGAAATCCTCCCACACAAAAACCAACAACGCTGCTATTTAACTGGCCGAAGTTTTTTAGGCTGCAGAAAACTCAAATCTGATTTAGCATAATCCTAATCTGATCTGAGTCTCAATCTAACATGACATTTGCTGAGCTCATGCCTCACAACGCATTCATTAAAATGAAGTCCAAAAGGTCCGACGTCCAAGCTTTCAAGCAGCAGCTATTGCATATGAGGGAAATAACTTAGAGAGGCTTAAATGCATTTAGTTCCATCACAAAGTTCAACAGGAAGGGTGGTTCGGTGGTTTCAAAAAAGGATTAGCATACTTTTTATATATTTGTGCTCAATGAGAACAGAACACAGACTCTGCAGACAATAAAGGGAACTATGAGTACGAACACGACAAGTATGGGAATGAGAAAAGGATGGTTAATTGTATTACATTTATCTTTTTCAAATCTGCCATAGAGGAGGATGGTAGATTATCGCATCACACAAATAGGAAGTCATCACTTAAACATTAAATTTCCACCTTCCTTTGAAACTCTGAACACTCCGCTAATCTATTAAATCTCTGTGTATAATTTGCATTGCTAAACTTCAGCCTGGATTATATTAGCAATCCTGAATATATATTGAAATAAGCTACTGCAACTTTGCTATAAATCAATATTTTATTGCGACTAGGAACAAACAGAGATTTTATAGGAAAATGCGTAAATCACTTTCTGCAGCATCATCTTCTATACTTGAATATTTATTTGAACAAAGCTTGCTGTGGCCGAACAAACAAAGAAACCGTTGAGTCTTTATTAAGTATCGCGAAGCTGATACTTTATGCGAATGCATTTGGCGTCTGTCTGTCTGTCTGTCTGTCTGTCTGTATTAGACGATGTTTTTTAGGGAAGGAATCAACATTTTCAAATTCTGTTTTCACCACATTACTTTAAACCTTCCTAGGG
>JAQGAC010000149.1:0-40866 GCA_034696585.1 Isotomurus maculatus | reverse complement strand
CTTAAGGTTACCTTAGCTTTCCTTAAGTTCACCACTTAAGTACGACCTTAAGAAAAACTTAAGTACGAGATTGATGAGTCTTTTGACATAAGATAAGTATTCTTGTACTATGTAAGTACTAGTTAGTTTGGTTGGCAATGTTGGATTGAAACTCGAGTTGCATGTTACATTGCATCCGAATGGCCTGACTAGCAAGCATATTTTCATAGGATGATGTCTGATGTCATAATGTTGTAAAGAACTTGAGAGAATTATTCTTACTTCAAACTCCTATGCTTGCTTGTGTGAGTAAATGTATATCATTTGGGTTTCGGAATGATCGAATTTTTGACAATATATTATATATTATTGTTTAGCATAGCATATTTCTTCATGAACAGCATCTTAACCATGATAAATGTATCAATGTATTATTAATTGATTTTGTTTTTATTTTCCCTAGAAAAACAAGCCGCAGTGTCCTAACACGTGCAAAGATACTTGTCCAGACTCGTCGTTTGATAGTCGTAAAAAACTGTGCTGGAGCAAAGACGACTGCCAAATCGGTATGTATCTATTATGTATTCCATGTGCTGTTGGTGGGAAATGGGAAAGTGGAAGTAGTTCGTTTCGTTGAGTTTTCTCTTTATGGACTGAACATTCAATTTATTCTATTTATACTCTTAAAGCTCCAAGATCGTGCCCGAACTGCAAAGACAAACTCTGTACTTCTGGAGGAGATTGTTGTCACTCGGAATGTCTTGGTGGTTGCAATGGAACTCGAGCTGATCAGTGTCACGTTTGTAGGCACGTTCTTTACGAAAACAGATGCACTGATCGGTGTCCTGACAATTTTTTTGAAGTAAGTTACTCCATGATGCGTTTAAATGAGTGCGAGTAGGAGTGCAATAATACAATTAGAAGGAGCAAGGATTCTTTTCATGTCTAATATTCTACTTTTCAGTATATACACAGAAGATGTGTATCTGCGGAACAGTGCTTGAACTTAGTTGCACCACCAGAAAGAGGAAAAGAAGCAGCTGAAACCCAAACGGGGAAATTGTTCACCGATGCTGATGGAAAAAAGCACTGCGTTTTGAAGTGCCCAATCAACTCTGAACTTGCTTCTAATAAAACAACATGTTTAATATGCAGGGGAAGTTGTAGAAGAAATTGTGACGGACGCGTCGTAGACAGTATTGAAGTAGCTCGTGAATTGGCTGGATGCACACGTATCACCGGAGCTCTCAAGATATCTATTAGACGAAGGTCAAATTCAGGACTGAAAACGATTGTGAAGGAACTGAAACACAATTTGGGCCAGATTGTAGAAATTGATCACTATCTGGCTATCGCATACACGCATTCAATTCAATCCCTTGATTTTCTGGAAAATTTGAAGCTTATACGTGGTCAAAAGCTAGACGATGACAAGTGAGGAATTTGATACTATTGTAGTTATGTCCCTTAATTTTTCGCAGTTCGTGCCATGCTCAGCTGTTTACTTTTTTTTAAATCTCAGGTACGGGTTCATAGTAAAGTCTAATGATAACTTGATGGAGCTGTGGAACCTGACGACCAGAAGCATCAAATTTGAGAACACTAAAGCTAGAGTTTTGTTCCATTACAACCCTAAGTTATGTCCGGGATTAATCAAGGAGTTTGTTAGTCAAGCTAACATTACTGTCAGGAGTGACAAGATTGACATCGGTGTAACAAATGGGGATAAAGTGCCATGTAAGCATGCTTATCATTTATAAAAAAAACAATACATGATCTCAAATGCGATTGATCTCAATGTTTGTGAATTGTGCAATATTTATTTCAGGCAATACCCAAATCCTGCCCATCAGAATAACGCAACGCTCCAATAACTCAGTAAATATTCAGTGGATGAACTTCCGGAGAAATCTAACACTTACTAGCCACTTGTTGAACTATGAAATCCACTACAAAGAGCTTGGATACCCAAAAAAGACGGTTACAAAATATGAAGATCGGGATCCATGTGGAGATGATGGATGGAATATTATTGAGCAAGCCAAAATGCCCGATAGTGCAATAAAACAAGGGATCGGAGTCGATTCGGAACCTGAATGGGAAAACGAAAGGCTGGTCGCAAATCTTAAGCCATTCACATACTACGCATTATATGTGAAAGCTATTGTCATTCCGGATGAGACTTCCTTGAATAACAACATGGGTGCTGAGTCTGACTTAATTGATTTTCGGACCTGGGCTCACATTCCATCCAAGCCGAGAAATACCAAATTAGGAGTTGGTGGACCGCACAAGATCAATTTGCAGTGGGAAGCTCCAGAACATTTTAATGGAATCATGCACGAGTTCCAAATTTGGGTTAAAGAGTTGCCAGAAGTACAGGCTGTTCAAGATCAGAGAGATTTCTGTATTCAAGGTCGTTCTGAGTTGACCTCTTCCTCTGCGAAGTCTTCTGGAAATGGTGGATTCGGTAACAGTATTCTGTCTGGGATCCTTCCAACTAAGCCCAGTGCTACAGAGTCTCCCTTGAATTCTGATCCAAACTGTTGCACTTGCTCGGCACCACTAGGCTCACCGTCCGTGACGCCTAGTGAAAAAGGAACCACTGTGCAAAAGAAAATTTCTGATGTGTATGACGAAGATGCGTTATTGAACGCGATCTTAAAACATGTGTTTTATACTGATCCAAAGGTCAGTGATAGTCGGTGTAATGAGATAAGACAATCAAGTACTTTTGGCAGACGACGAAGATCAGTAGATGATGGCAGTCGGTCATCTACGTCATCGGAAGTCGGACTAGAGGATGCTGGAATGATCCATGTTTTCCCTAACAACTCCGGGGGTTCAGATTCCGGTTTCATCCCATTCATCGAAATGCACACACCTGACGATGACACTAGTCCTAATAGAACTGTTCCTTACAATGCATCTACACAAGTGTACGAAGTGGATGTAGAAGGACTAAAGCATTACACAGTTTATCAAGTTTTCATTCGAGCCTGTCGAGAACAAGATAAGGAGATTATTGGAAACGATACAAGAATATGCTCTTCATTCCAGTCCAATCGAATTCAAACCGGGTATTTGAAAGAAGCAGACTATTTGGACGTATCCAAAATTAAACTGAATGTAACCGATGTAAATAAGCTGAGAATCACCTGGGTAGAACCATCGTCACCTAATGGAGTAGTTATGGCCTACACAATCAAAGTTCAGCGAATAAGTGCGAGTAAAGATGAGCCTCCACATATAGTTTGCATTACCCATAAGGACTTCGCAGCGCAGGGCAGGAACTATACTCTTCCACACAGTTTTCATCCTGGAAATCACAGTGTTCGAATTCAAGTTCATTCGTTGGCTAGAGACTCCGAATTTTCTGTTGATCAGTATTTCTATGTTGAAGACTTGGGTGGACACTCCGCAGGATTTTGGGTGATGGTAACTCTGGTTCCAGTTCTTGTAGCGATGATACTGTGTGCGGGATTTGTCTACTACGAGATGCAAAAGAGAGGGATTTATGGAAATGGACAAATTATTTCTGTTAACCCTGAGTACATGCAAAATGGTATGTTGTGAAGAATTATAAGATGACAAGGCCTCGATACAAAATTAATGACACAACAATCTTGTTTGATTTTAGTTGATATTCCTGAGGAGTGGGAGGTGTCCAGAGAAAAAATAGAACTTGGAAAAGAACTGGGACAGGGATCGTTTGGAAAAGTTCTCCAAGGAACACTTCATGACTTCGTTGCTGGAACTCCTAAACTGCGATGTGCTATTAAAACCTGCTTTGATAAAACGACCTGGGAAGAACGAGCGTTATTTTTAAAGGAAGCTGAGCTCATGACACAGCTGAAGTGTAACCATGTAGTGCGACTTATAGGAGTTGTTTCTAAAACTCAACCTGTGTTCGTCATAATGGAGCTGATGACTTATGGAGACTTGAAGACTTTCCTCAGGTCGCGACGACCTGAAGCTGAAGAGAATAAGAATCGAGATCCTCCTCCAACTTTGAGGGTGTGTAAATTATCAAGTTTAAAAACAAATTATACGTAATGTGATAGGTGACTGAATTTTTTTTTCATTTTCTTAGCAAATTCTTCGGATTGCTGCTGAAATAGCGGATGGAATGGCTTACATACATAGCCACAAGTTGGTACACAGAGATTTGGCAGCGAGAAATTGTATGGTTGGGGAAAACCTTACTGTAAAAGTAGGTGACTTCGGAATGACAAAGGAAGTAGTTGAATCGGACTACTATAGAAAAATAACTAAAGGGTTGCTTCCCGTGAGGTAATGAGATTTTCCTGGGTTTCTTATTTTTGGTTTTGAAAAATTTCGAATTCATTCCTGATTTGATTTATTAGATGGATGGCTCCAGAATCTCTTAGTGACGGAGTTTTCACAAGTCAGTCTGATATGTGGAGTTTCGGTGTGGTCGTGTGGGAAATGTCAACGCTTGCAGCTCAGCCATATCAGGTAAGTATCTCAATATCAATATGATTCGATAATATCAAAATATAGTAAGCAATGTTCACATGTTGAATCTCAGGGCCTCTCGAATAAGCAAGTATTAGAATATGTACAAGCGGGTAGAACGATGGAACGACCGGAAAAGTGTCCTGATATTCTTTTCGACCTTATGTGTCAGTGCTGGCAGTACCATCCTCGACAGAGACCCACCTTTGTAGACGTCTTAGAGAGGTTAAAAACTGTTTGATGATTTCACGGATATTATGTAACACCAAACTAACGATTTGCCTTTACCTTAGATTAACTCCTGATCTTGAGCAAAGTTTTGCTCATGTATCATTCTATCACTCGACGGATGGCATGGATTACAAAGAGGAACTTCGTCTTCGTTCAGCCCAAGAAGAGTTAATAACAGTACGAACTCCATTAAGAGCAACTTTCGAGGATGATGATCTCGACGATGAATTGTCAGACGACGATAATCCCCATCCAACTCACTACATAGTAGACGATCTCGGAGACACTCCATCACGACGACTGATAAATCAGGGTCCGATGAATAATTCGTTGTACTCGTCGAACAGATCCCCTAGTGTAGTTCCCTCATCGAACTACAGTAAGCAGCAACCTTCCAAGACCCTCACGAATGGTGTTGCTCTCACTCCGACAACAATCTCAGGGAACTCAGGTTCCTCCACGCCCAATTACTCTCCCAACCGGAATTCTCTTGGATCGTCTTCGTCGCCTCGGTTTCCTCCTCCCATCATTCCTACAAGTACCAGCAACGGAGGGTCGCTTTTCTCACTGCAGCCTCCTCTCATTTCTTCATACAACAATTTTTCACTCATGCCAAACAATAATTACACTACAGCAGGGAATTACAATAACAAGTCGACGACTGGAGAAGCGACTCCTTTAATTCCACTTCCTCCTGTGAATTCCTCAAACAGAAATAGTGTTAGTAATAGTTGTAGTAGTGACAAAATAGACGGTCCAGCTAGTACCGCATCGGCCGCTAGTGTTGGAGAGCCTTCTACCTCTCGAAATGGTATGACACCGGTTACCACGTCGTACGCGTCAATAATTCCCAACAATAGCCAAAGTTCTGGAAACATTCATTCTAATAATACTAGTGCGCCTGCAAGTTGTGCTACTAATAATTTAACTAGCAGTAGGGAACTCAGTTGTGGGGACAGCTCTTCTGGGTTGGAAAGCAATGATAATTCAAAAGCTTACAGTGTAACATTTTCATCTGGTGATAGAAACAAAGTGGGGAATGGTGGTACGGGTGGGGGGAATGGGTACATCACATTAAGACATCCGTCACAAGTGAATGAGAATCAGAAAAACAGAACAACCCAGTTTTAAAAGTGAAAATGTTAAAAAGTTTATGTATAAGAACACGGCTGAGCTGCGTAAAACTATTATAAATAACTTAGATAACCAGACTTCGAAACGCTTATGAAACTTTTCGCATATAAGTTGACGAATGAACGGACGCAGTAAATGAACAATACTAGAAGTTGTTTCGACTGTCCGCTCCCAGCATTCATATGGACGGTCGCTATTTTACCTCATAGCTTTTTCGGACCAATAAAACCAAATATACCAGAAGTTGACACACTGTACAACATTCTTTACCGTCTTTAGCGCTTTACTGATAGTAACTTGTGTGACGGTCGTAAAATCGGACTTCCCAAAAAGTTATGATAATCAATTAATCGTCATAATTAATAATATTATTACTGAATCGGTTACCCGTGTATTTTTATGGCTTTAAATTGACCAAACCAACTAAAACTTTTTTTCAGATAGTTCGACTTTGATCAAAATAGTAACCCTTTATTTACTCTAATTTGTGATTTAGCATTGAAACTAATTGTTGCGTTAAACTGAAATAAGTGAGCTTTAAACTGCCGCACAGAAAATGTTCTACCATAATATCAAATGCTGAGCAAAACGCATTCATTGATATTGGAAATGTTCAGGTGAATTCAGCATATCAAGAAATATCATAAACGTTTCGCCAGCAATTGACTATGAGAAGAGAGCAGGCTCTAATTTGTATTAAGTGCGTTGTGTTGTAAAATAATCGCATGCACACACTTCTGCTCCAATTGATCCTCGTCTGAAATGATCTCATGTTACTCTAGTTTTAATCCGAGTTAGTGTTTTGTCCTAAGTTTTGTTTTTTGTGTAAGTTTGTGTAATTAATATTATCATTGTACTAATCAATTATTTCCATATGTGTTTCTTTGTTGTACGTTAATGTTACCTTGTTTGTCTGCGTTAACGTGGAAGATGACCTGTAAGTGAAGCGTGTAAATGTAGAACTTTAATTGCAATGACAGATGGACAAATTAGAGTTAAAATAGCACCATTAAATCTATTGCGGGTATTTGTATTATTTCACACTATAAATGGTTGTTTCTTCTAGACAAACAGAACAAAATGAAATCTGGTAAGAAATAGAGTTCTACATGGGTTACCTTTATTTTCCTTATTTTTTCATGTAGTTATATTTATGATCTTCACAATTCCAATTCCTTAAGAATCGTATAGTTTTTTTGTAGCGGAAACGAGCTTTAGTTATGTGAGAGAAAAACCATCACGTGGTGAAATTTTGGTTCCTAGAAATCGTATATAATTTTAGTATTTTGGGTATTCTTAGGACTATTATTGCGATTACGCAATTGTAATGTAAGTTGTTATTTAATACCTCAGTTAATTCGTTAACTATTATTAATCTTAGATTCCTGTGAACAACGCTACACTTCGGTGCGCTTAGACCTTATAAACATTCATTGTCATTAACGAAGGGTGTAAGTTAATTGAAAAGTTTATTATTGGTTATTATTAATTATTACTCTCTCGTATCAGACCAAAAGCTCACTTTTCAGAAAGCTCATTTAAGTGTCAAACAAAAGTCTGAATTTTGGGTTCGAATTTTGTAAGCGCATCTATTTGTTCAGTGAACAGATGTTATTTATAATTCACACGCATTATTTTGTATGATTCTATCCGAATTAAAAAACCCCACGTGAGATGTCATATACCTTCTTCGTTAATGAGGAAGTTAATTAATTTTTGAACGTTAATAATCATATTAATTATTAGTTATCTGCGATGCTCTGCAATCTGCAACAACTCTGCCAGAAGTTCAGGTACCACATGATGGTTTTTTGGGAACTAGTGTTTAATTTTTTTGCTAAGTAAACTGTATTATTTATTTTGTATTTTAGGTGTACGTTATACAGCTACACTTATAATCGATGTTAACGCAAACAAACTCCTAGAATTCGTTTCTAAAATAATAGATATCTTTGGGTAGGTTCAACTGCGGAAACAATATACGCGAATTCAATGGTGCGAATGAATTAATTTGTTAATTATACCTGCGACCTGCACGCGTGAGCATGGTGGGATTATACGTGAATGCTTCGTACATTCTACGGACAGAAGAAAAACTGTGTGTTCCGGAGATTAAAAGTTGTGAAGCGTAAAATGATAATAATGCGGATGAGATGCGTTAACGAAATCTTGAGGCGAAATCTAACATTTTTAGTAATTTGTAAAGTCAGTACTTGTGAATTAAAATGAATTAGACGCGAATTTAGACCAGTAGCAGTTGGAAAATGCATCAAAATTGTAAATTCCACAATTTTTACCGTCTTGAATTATGCGAACTAATCCATTCACGAGAACAGGTGCATTTATGAATGATAGAAATTAGCCAGAGACTCCGTTCTACCAGCAGCAAGCCATGAGTTTAGAAGTCTTAAAAATACTTAATTTGTTAACTTTGTTCGTTTAATGTAACTTCAATAGCTGATGGTTTAATCTTAGTTTTGCACTGTTTATCTCTGCTGGATTCCAGCAATCTGGTTGTTAATTGTCATGTACAAATTAGTTAATACGTTTTGTGTATTACAAGTAACTGTTAAGTATTCCAGACTACTTCAAAATAGAGACGCGAAATGAAAAATGGACTTGCATGTTGTTTGTAGCAATTAGGTAGGATTAACAGAATATCACCTGTAGACTTAAAAATAGGAAGAACGAAATATTGACAGGACAGAGAATTCAATACTTTTCTGGATATATAAAATTGACCAAAAATATTATAAAAGATATATAATCTATAGCATTCTATAGGTTGTTTGATTTTGTAGCGTGTGACTGTCGACTGTTAATTCGATTTTGTTTTTGTATCCTCATGTCAATCATGCTGCTAAAAAGACAGGACGATTAAAAACATTTATAGTTTTTGTAAAAGCTTTGAAGCGCAGCAGTCATAAAATAATTTGAATGGAAATGATTTTTTATAAAAAATAAGTATTTCAAGTTTAACTGGTGGGGATGAGAAATAATAATCATGGTCGGAAAAAAGTGAACAGTATGTGCCTATTTGTGTACGAAGATGTGTGTGTGTATAACATTTCGAAAGATGACAGAGGGGTACATAAATGGCGAACCTAAAATTCGTTGAGAAATGAAATTGCTAAACTGATTAGTTGTAATTGAATTGATGTCTAGACCTCAAAATGTTTTTTACTACGCTTAGGTAATTAGGAGGATCGTTAAGGAATACTTGAGGTATAAAAAATTGATTACCGTTTATTATTGCTGTTCAGTTGTTGCGTGGCTGGTCTGGGTTAAAGAGTACGAATGATTTCGTTGTGTATTGCTTAAACCATATCCATTGATATCTATATATTAATTAAGTATAGAAAAGCGATGTAAAACTATTTATATGTTTTTGGAATTCCTGTCGACTCGTTACGATTACGACTCAATAAATCTCATGATTTGCAATGAAACGCAATGAAAAGTAAAAAGTACTCAACCAGTGTTTTTTTTTTTATAAAAATCATCAATCAAGCGGAGTTTTTATTGTTCGGATTCATACGCTTATCAAAAGCGTAAAAAATGGATTTTCGAATTGGAACATCAATCATTCATGCAAAAAACAATACACATTTGGCATTTTCATGCTTTGCAGCGCAGAACACAAAGTAACAATTAAAGATATTTGGACTAAAAGCAATTAAAAATGTTGGGGTGACTTTGAAATATTTTTGGAGTAAAAATGTTTGTACGTTTTAAAAACTTAGGGTTGTTGTGTGAAGAGTTGCTGGATTACCATCCCCATCCCTTTGAGACGGTGACGACTGGACCGCTCCATCCCCATCCTTGGCTGGGTGCGGACCATCCGCGGCTTGGTGGGGCCCATCCCCATCCGGAGGAGACCCTGACTGGTGGTGGTCCCCATCCTCGTCCTCGGAAGATCTTGGGGCCCAAAAGGGATCCCAGGAGGAAAGACTTGCCAAGGAGAAGAGCTCCAGTCAATCCACCGTCAGGGGATCGCTTCGATCTGACATGGGCGACTTCGGACTCCGATTCTGTGGAATCAAAGAATACTCATGAGTGAAGAAGAACTGGAGAAAGATCACTTCACTTAGGATTGTGTGGAGAACGAACCTTGGGCAAGAACTTGGGAGATGGCCAAGGTGACCAAGAACAAACCGAGGAGAGTGAAGAATCCCTTCATCTTGTGAATTGACTGGAAGTGACTATCGAACGGCTAGCGATCCGAAAATCGTAAGATTTGATGGAGGAGATATGAGAGGAGATGATGAACAACTGATGCTCTTCCAAGAGAAGTCGTAACCTTTTATACATTGGACGAAAGTTAGCTCACTTGTATAAATAATTGCTTAATTGTAATTATCATTCTGGGTCCACTTGATTCTCTCCATTTAGAATATACATAGGAGCTCAGGCAGGGATGCTGGCTGATGAGGAATGCTGCTAATTTACCTAAGGGGACGAATATGAGGAAAACAAGCAAAATGTTGAAAAGGTTAGTCGAAGTAACTTCTTCGCTATTATTGAAGGGTCCTATGAACTCACGGGAAGGGTGTTGTTTGTTTCAAAGCCAGACGTACCTACGCAAGAATACTGAACTCCTCGAAGGCATCTTTGAAATCAAAGTTGAATGAAGTGAGCCTCCCAGCATGTAATCATAATAATATTCTGAATGTGTACTCACTCTGAGTACCTACTCAGTGTACTCAGATAACGCTGAGCATTGTGTCACAACATTAACATTTTAAAACAAATCAGAGACATTATAGAGTATTCCATTTAGAAACCAGTTCAATATTCCGGTGAGTATGCCAATAATACTCTTATGGCCGTGATACTCGATAGTAGTTTCATTCAAAAAGTAGCGTTCATCAATGGATTTCAACTTCCTACATGAGCCAATCGCTTAATCGCTAACGCTCTGACACTAACCAAACTAACGAGACACCATTTAAGCAACTCTATAGAAGAACACTGGTGTATCTATTGTCTACTGGGCATTTTTATTATAGCAAAGGAAATGAGATTAAAATGGGTAGTGTTATTAGTTTGAAAGATTTGGTATTTGGCATTCTACGGTTATTATTTATTGGCTAGAACTAGAATGTTTGACAAGGTGCTCTTTCACTTGGATTGCATTTTGTATTCATCAAATTGTGTGTGTAAAAAGTGGTGCGGAGAGATTAAAAATCATGTGCAGAGTGGATCACTTATTACTGCCATTTATTTGGGTGAGCAGTCAGGGCACACACAGCATTAAAAGCGAAAAGGCATATTGTACTGTGACGATTAGTGGTGTGCAGAGTGCAGTGGCACTTTACATGCAGAAGTTGAAATAGTTGGTTGCTTGTGGACTGCTCACTTGTCATTCGTACAGCGAATAGCGAAATTATTAAAATGAGAGATAAGAAGTGGCCCTGATTGAATTAATTGTTGAGCAAGAACAAGTCGATTTGGTGATTTTATTTTTCCACCAGAAAAGACAGAAACGAGACGTGCCCTCAAAGCTTCATCGGCCTTTTTCTTGTCGACTTGTCTCCGTTTCTTGCGACGGTCGATGTCATTTCCTTAGTGTGATATCTTCTGTGCCAGAAGTCACAGCTTGTGGTCGTAGGATCTCAATAAATGTCTCTCTTCTCAATCGCTACTCGATCTATTGCAATAAATTGCAGAGACATAGATCTTCTAGAGAGTAAAACAAGCTGTGCATTTTAAAGGCTGTTTAGATTGTAAAAGTAGCGATGGAACTATAATTTTGACTCGTTAATGATGATTTGATGCGTGCATATTTAATAAAATGAATGTCATAAAAACTTCACAGTCAAATGGAATATTCATGTAAAAACAGTACATGGATTGGATAGGTTCATGTCAGACAATTACTAGCAACTTTTTTCAAAATCTTGTTAAACAATCATTTCAATAATTTAGCGTATTTCGTGTGTGTGTGATTCTGAAAATTAAGAAAAAGTTTTTTAGAATGAGCTAATTAGAATGATAGTTTGCTACGTGTTACAGAAATCAGCAGTTAGTATTCTAGCAGATTGCGGAATGTTAGAATTAATGTTGCATTGAAATCTGTGACCGAAATTTCAATAATCAATTTATACGACCATTTCTTAATGACAGAGCATTGCAAATCGAGTGGAGAGAAACTGAATCACGCAAGAATCAAAAGTAACTTCTAAAAGGATTGTCTGATTATTAAAAACACATTGCTTCACTGTAAACTCATAAAATTGTGAAGCTACCCAAAACCCGTTGTTATTTACATTCGTATGAATTATCTTTTGCATGTTTTTGAGCGTGTCTTTGCTAAGGCTAAAGGTGAAGACTTCTTGAGGCATCTGCTGGCATCTTGGCTGTTGACTGTCAAAAATGTTGTGTTCACGGAGACATTCAATTCGCATGAATCTCACGCACTTTGAGCTCCTTTGTAATTGTAATTTGACGATGATTATGAAAGTCTAGATGACCCAGAGGAATGTGTCTGCATGGATAGAGGCGAAAAAAAGAAGTCAGATCACCTTATCACGTAATATTCATACGATGGCACTCACAAATGAATGAACATTAGGAAATGCAAGTTATTCTGAAACACTAACTTGTTTTTTGTCAGTCCGCCTCCTCTCTGTTACAAATTGTGTTTTGTGCAATACACCTCAGCACTGAACAAAAGGGTTGTTCTCCTACTTCTAGGCTCCTTCAACTAGCATTTTTTCTAGATAAATTGGCATTTTGGTCCTTAATTAAAGGTGGTATGATCTTATGGTCCGATGAAAACCTATTATAAACATGCATGCGGCAAAGATTGAGGACTGTGCGAAGACCTGTAAAAAATCAGAAAATTGACTGGTAACTAATAAAATTGCATGCCAGACTTTTTTCTACAAGATTACAATAAACAGAAGGGTGCGAGTAACAATCAAGGTATCTTGTTACTTGAATTGTTGAATTGGATGAGTTGGAGGAAGCTACATAGGAATTCTTCTCATGTACTTGTTAACTAGATGCATCTTCCTTTCAATAACGTGGGAATAGTGGAAAGTGAGAGATAAACGGTGTACACGTACGACTTATTGACTTCCGATAAGCGTTAATGTATGAGAATAGCATACGTCTCAACATGCGATGTAAGTGTTAAGTGACATACTGAATAGCTGGCAAGTAGTCTGGTCAACTTCTCTGTAAAAATAGAAATGTCTTAATCGACGTGATGAATTTCTTGGTCCACCAATAAATTGCGAATTTTATTTCCGCCTCATCATTAATGCCAACGTGGCTGTTGATCAAGTGAATTTATTTAAAAGTAAGGCGTGTGCTCCTGAGGGTTCATTCCTCAAGTGTTAAGCTCTTCAGTAGGTCGTTCTTGTTTGTCTGTGGGTCAGATTTCATTGATGAGCGATGAAAAATAGCCGATTTTTGGCGTTAAATGCCTTCGGCAGGTGTAAATAAAAGAACATGTTTAAGAGCCTCTTCAGATATTTACTTTTTGAGATTGCAAAAACTTCTGGATTTATTTATTTATATCATTGACTTATCGCTACAAATAAACAATGCAGCAAATAGCAAATGTGGACAGCAGAAAGATGTCTACACAAACATCAGAAAGATTATATTTCAGACTTTCTCTTTCAAGTCTCTGAATTATAATTCATGTAATTTAAGTGTTGTAAAATGCTTTTAGTACGATTTATAGTAATATTATTGTAGTTTACAAAGGAAAAACGAAAAACTTAACAATTGATAACTAATTTTAGTAATTACCGGACACACAGTCAAAGAGCGAAATGCACACCCAAAACAGAGTCTTATTGAAGAAGCCTACGAGATATTCACAATAAAAATACTCGCAAATTTTGGCACATAAGAACTTAATTATTTACTCGTGTCTATTTCGTCAGTTTTTCGTGTTAAAAGCACATACACATAATTTTATCGGTTTTTACCTTCTTACATTTTAATTTCGCGAGGAACTCGGCTTAACAATTTGTGTCCAGATCCCCAGTCCCCATTTTTAATACTAGACTTCATCTTACATATCCCTAAGTATATTTCTAACGAAAAACCTGAGTAATTCGGGAAAATACATCCTACCCAATTTGTTTCTAATCAAGTCACGTCTTTTATAAAATTTACTAGGCAAATGGCTTTGATACTTTCTCGCAGAATAAATTCATGCAATTGTTCGGCATCATTCTTAAGCAGTTAGTTTATGATATTTATTATCGACACACTAAAGCTGAAAGAAGTATTTTAATATTTATGAAAGTGAATTTCCCATGAATTACAGATTCCTTGAGGAAGTTTCGAGGACAGTGAAAGTGTATGTATGTATGTGTGTCTCTCTCCGATATATTTATAATATCATGTTTGTTTATTCCGCAATTAGAAACTTGCTGCACAATATTTGTAGTAGTAAGTTAATGATGTAGATTATGACAATGATCCTCCAGAGAAACAATACATAATATAAGATACATATAATATACATAAGTAAATATTGCTTACACAAACTAAACAATACCATTAATAAGTCGTATAACCGTAATCATTTGCATTTTTCGCGTGATTTCCTATATTTTCTACATTATACAGTCAGTCAAGTACGGTTTAGAAACAAATGCATTTTAATCTTTTACAGGACAACCACCTGTCTGTATCGGGAAATAATCACTTTTTGGTTTGGTATTCAACAGTTTTTTATTCGATACATATTTATACGCTTTAAAATACAAGTCACCGTGTCGTCAATTTCTATTTCAGTATAATAATCATCATATATAACCAATTACCAGAGTTGCGTCTGTACCTCCTCATGCGTATTATTATCTTTCATAGTTTACTATCTCACAATACAGTCAGTACAGCAGCTCAATAATAATAATATGCATGGATTTCCAATACCGAAATTATAATTATGTGTACGGTACATTTAAACACGAGTTTTCAGTCAAATATTTATGCAGTGTATGTAACAACTCCCTCTGTACAAGTTTTGTTACTCCATCTCCATGTAGTAATTCATTACGTCATTTAATTCACGTCTTAAGATTTCCCTAACTTAAATTTATATACTTATACCAGTTATACGTACTTGGAGGCTTCAGGCAGAAGAAGAAAGATTAATTAACAGAGATAGTTTAGTAGTTGTTGTGTAATAGAGGAGAGTTGAGGAGGAGTTGTAGTAAAGTACATCACGGAGTACGACTTTATTATATAGTAATGTTTTATCCACTACAGTTTTATCAGAATCATTGGGGTATGTCATGCACGATCCGTTCCGTTTCCAAAAAATCCGCATTTCATCATTTGCGATGATGAAGTTTCTTAAATTCTACCAACAGTAAAAGTACTCACGTTTTTTTGCTTTTTTCGACGGGGCGTCCGTCATATGTATATGGCTTTTTAGATTCCTACTGGAGGAGTTTTTTTTCGTCTACTCTCTAACCTTGTTACGTACTATATTTTATTTATATTATGTGTGTTTTTTTGTGTATGTGTGTCAGTGTATTTGTGTGTTAATAATCCGTATTTGAAACACACCATGAAAGTATGTTTCAACATGTTGTTGTTGTTACTACCTCTAAAATCTCCGATATTATTTAACACTAGACTGCGTTTACAATGCCTGCTTGTTTTTCTTTTAGCTAAACTCTAAGCTTTCTGGTGAAAGATTCCCACTTGAGGGGTGTAAAATATTATTATGTGTGAATTATGCTACACTTTACATTTTGGGTGTATTTTTATAGACTTTTTAAACTGCTTGAATATGGCTCTGGTATAACTATTTAGACCTTAGAGTTTAATGTACAATTATGTCTTTATCATTTATTATAAACAACCCACACAACACGCACACTATTTATATCATGTTGATTGTGGACTGTCTCTGTATTCTTCTTAATAGCATCTCATATCGAAAATCGAAGAAATCACCATCGTTTAACGTGTTTAGCATTCTTTGTCTTCGCGCAGTTAGTTTTTAACAAAAACTTTCCCACGGCAGGAGAAAGTTGTATGTTAATTTTGTAAGGAACCCCTTAAAGATACAACCAACTTGGCTTATCGAGAGTCCTGCCTTACAAATTTTCAGTACTTTTTTAAATTTTAACGTATCAATTGCTACGAACAATTTTATATTTTAAGACCAGTCTTTTTTTAAACGTTTTCATTATAGTATTTATCTGTATATCTGTCACTTTTACTTATTTATAGTTTATTAAAGTAAAACTAAGAAATAACTGTAGTATTAATTATGTGTATCGTTTCTACTAAGCCTACTCAGGGATAAAAGACGCAATATAAACGTGTAATTATCATCATTTACCATTTTTTATGAATGGATTACCACAACTGAACTCAAAAATAAACGAGAAGAATAGTTAAAAACTCAGATTCCTGCATTTTTTCGAATGCCCAGATTCATTTGTAGTAAAAAATGAAATTCTGCTGGGTCATCCAATGAACTTTTTCACATTTACTTTCCCTCATTAAACCAAGTGAGCATTTTTTCGCATTGAGTTTGTATAGTTAATTTCATCTGTCGAGTCTACACACACGGATTTGGTTAAAATCTATTACGCGAGTACAGAAATAAGAATAAATCACAATTTCGCTTTTTCACATTTTAAAAAGGGACTCGATATGTAAATCACTACCATCTGACTCGTCACATTATACACACACCGCCGTTCTAGATAAAAGACTTGATCAGATATGATTTTCTAAAAGCAGACCATCTTCATTTTGTACATGTTTGTTTCTGTACTCACATTTTACACTGCAGATGCACCAGCACATAATTTCCCTTTCGTAAGAGTAGACCGCAAATGAAATTAACTCTCTGCAACATAAAGAAGAAGAGTCAAGCATTTCATCTCTCAGATGAAATGTCATTGTGTTCTGTTGTACAACGAACTAAACTGGTTTTGATGTCGTAAACTTGTGAACTCATGAATGCTACATTGTTATACTCTCTTCATTTGTGTCTTGCAGATTTCCTTTTGCAAAAAATCACTGCGTGATTTGATAATAAAATCACCTTCTTATCGTCTAAGTCTGGTTAGAAATTACAATGGCAATCACTGAATGATCGAACAATGTGTATAAAAGAGGTAAAAGAATATTACGCCATTTGAAATCAACCAACTCAAATAATTTGGCGTCTTGAATCTTGAAGTGTTTGAATCTTTAACTCTTTGTAAGTCTCCTTGGGTCTTGAGGGAAAGTAAATTCACACAAACTTAATTAATAAATTCTTCTCCCCCCCACAACATTTTCATCAGTTCTTTGTGAAGATTATTTGTCAAAGACGAGCGTGTGTGTGCATGATTCTATTAAAACCAGAGTTGTAATCAACTGAGCTGAACGTAAACTAATTAAATTGTCTCCTGCTGCAATGAAATATATTATTACATAAAATGTGCTTCAAGAAGTTTCCCCTCCTTCCTTCTCTACAGAGGTATCATTTATGTGTTTCTGGCTAAAGTCATATCCCCTCACACATTAAACTTTTAAAGTAGTATTAAATCCTTCAAAGATTTGTTTTGACTAGGCACCTGAACGCGAAAGTAAAGTTTTATATAATCTTTTGTAAATTATTCGAAGCAGTATAATCTTACTAATAAATGTGTAGGGTACAGAATGAGTGAAGAAAAGGGTTTAAAAGTAAAAGATGAAGTTAGGATAATGGAGAGGAGAGCTAATAATGTGTACGGAGTCAGATAAGTGAACAATGATATTACAATTCCAAATGAAACATTTTTCTACCTTAGCACAAACGAAAGATAAGTTTAATTTACCCCATGAGCAGTTACCATTTGAATATTGTTGATTGCGTGGATGAATCTCTTTCTACTGACACTTGACACATTAAATTGTATTGCATAACAATGAGAGACAACCTGTGAAACTGAACTGAAGCATTTAGGTACAAATAAATCGTGGATACGAATGAATATTATGTGCACACAAAACAGTCTTGAAGGAAATTATTGGCTTTCTCCTATTGGCCTTTAGTACGTGTTTAACATTACTTAATCAACTACTCTCCGATATTATCTACTAATAATAAATTTCTTCCTATCTAAATGGAGCAGTTGGAGTAGAGTTTGTGTGTGTAGATCAAGAGCATTGCCTTTCGTTAATTTTGATCAAGACTTCTGATTCTGCCTAATGGAATATTTTAATTGATAGAGAGGTTTCTACCTTTGGTTTAGATCACATAAAAACATCTACCTTCACTCAGTACTGTGTGTACCAGTATTGTAATCATTGTTGGTTTGATAGAGTAAAAGACTGGTAAGGAACGCTGGGTTCCCGTGCCTCGATAAATTAGATTATCTAATTAATGAACATAATTAATAATATCATCCTCTTCCCAACTCTCCATTAAGGTCTACATAAAAAGCCTCCTCTATGCAACCGACCTTGGCCTGTGTGCAAATTGATGAGCCAACTATACATGAACTGTTTTACACACACACGACTCGATTTAGTTTGACAATCTTTCCAATTCGTACTGATGACACTGGGTTTCCCTGTCTTGGGAAAGGAGTCTGGTGGCTTCTTGAAGAAACATTATTACGTATGAGTAACCCCGTCTTTCTATTCTTCTTCCAGTAATAAGATTACGTACAAACATAGGGAATCTATGTTTTCAATCCATTCACAAATATTTTTAAGGTAAATGCACAGTACATTTGGTTTGGCCTAACTAACTAAGAAAACTCGTTGAAGTACCAGTAGGAGTAATATTATTTAACTATAATCCAAGTCCAAATGAAAAATCACAGATGAATACCACAATTAAGGAGTTCTGTCGCGATACAAAAACCCAACAAGTAAAACAATAAATCAAAATTGGAGAGTTACAGAATAATTTAACATGACTCGACTTTGCTGAAGTGTGAGAGATTGTAATTTAGCTATCTATTAAAGCGATAATGATTATTAATGCAGTGCTCAATGCATTTTGATTCCGTTCGGCGTAACTCTATAATACTCAGTTGAAACTTCTTTCGAATTCTGTTTGCATCGACTATCGATTATCTGGTAGTGATTAATTGTGAAATATTTCTATGGGATGATTTGTGCGCAGTGTTGAATGATTCTTTTTCGCCTTTTGCATTGATTTTGTGTTGGTTTGCTTTGATTGATCACATTTGTAATTTGTAGGAGTATGTGGATACACAGAAAGTAGCAGTGGGAATAAAACGGAGCTCAGTGTCAGTACTCAAAATTCTCTCGAAAAGAGTCGAGGATTACGAAACTTTGAATTGCTTGAATTTAAAAATTTAAATTGCTGATGACGTGTCTTACTCGAGTGATGTCTAGAAGGTGTTTGATGATGCGGTTTTTGCATGATTGCGTAAGGCATGAATGATAAACCATTCCGATAGCCACAGCTGATTGCATCTGATTCAACACATTTGAATTGATACGAGCTTACTTATCTAGCGATACTAAGTTACAGTATATATATATCCTAGTTTACTCTCATTCGGCGCCTGCTGGTTGGTTGACGTAAGTTTGACGTGCACAACTCTTCATGCAACTGCCAACAGAGGTAATGAATATAACCTAAACTTACATTCCATCCACAACACAAGCCTAAGTTGGCCATATTTAGAACAAAACACATAATTGACTAAAATAGTAATGTTTCTTTCCACGTCTCAAATTTATGTCACTCCAAACTAAGGAAGCTGGCAGTACTGCTTGCTTGATTACAATTTACTCAAGTGCTCTCCTTAAACTTTCTAATCCGTTAAATATGGCGTTTGTTTATCCGCAGTTGATTCCATTCGGAGGAAGACTACGAGCGAGATGAAGAACTTCTTTGGATGATAATGAGTTGCGTTATATTGGAATAATCGGTTTCTTGAGTGAGCTGCATCGCGTAGCTTACAGTCGAAAATGAAGCGATAGCTGTGAGTTGCTGAGTCATAGTTTCGAACAGTTTGAATATTTTGCTACCGGCCGAAGGACTTAAAAATTACTTTGAAAAAGATAGTCTTTTCCCATCAGATCGTTGCATCCGACTTATCCGGTAGGTTGACGTAGACAAGTAGGCAGGGAGTAGTCAGTATGGATTTTGATACAGAGATTGGTGTTAGAGGCTTTACGACGGTGACGACGATGACTTTGTTGTTACCGAACTGGTGATCCTTGCTCGTCAGATTCGCCTTTGTCGAACTCCGCAACAAGAGACTTAATATGGGAAAGCTTCTTGTGTAAATAATTAAACTTTTCCTTCGCCTCTTGATACCTCTTGTCCCTTTTACAGGTGTGATATTCTGTCACAATCTCATCCCTCACCGCCTGCATAATCACAGAGAGGACAAAATTAGAAAACCGAATTTCACTTGGTTAATCGCCTTTCTGTGAATTTCACTGAGCTTACCTGATACTCTGCCGTTCCACGTTCCTCCTCTCTAAGTCTTAGTTCAAGTTGAGCAAACTTTCTCGAAACTCTTTCTATCACAGCGTGCAGATCACGATATATCTGATATTCCGCATTGAAATCATCCTTGTAACGATTTCTCTGCTCCTCCGTTTCAATTCGTGCGTATTGACTGTAAAAATACCATACAGATTGGTGAATAACACCCATTTTTCCAATCGATTCGGAGCACTTATAAGAGGAAAAAGATTTTGGAAAAAGATTGCACTTTGTACTACGGTTTAGAAATAAATAGAGAAATAGCTTTAAAGCTGTTTAAGACGTTTTTTAAGTCTCTCAAATCCTGATAATGCATAATGCATTTAAAGTGTCTTTAACCGCAGTTAATTTAGAATTAAATTCAGAACTCAAGCAATGCTTAATCACATCAGTCTGCAGAAGTATAACTAAAGCATGCATAGTCATTATCGCACTTTCCAGTGCTTCGAAATTCGATCCGATGTAGGCCATAAAAATTATCTCTTCATTTGAGACACCACAACTGCCACCATAACTTAAGAATCAGAATATTAAGCCACTTTACATGAGTCAGTTTTGTACGATCAAATATTGCACGAAGTATAATGCACTTCTGCAGATAGTTAATATTTATACTTATGGACATGATTAAGGAAGTGTGTATGAAGAGGTAAGGAGAAGGGAGAAGAAGGAAGGAAGGGGATTTCAATTTCAAGAATGCTTACGTCAAATACGGAGGGTAGTGAGTAGCTCCTTCAGCGCTACTAAAGTCCTCCTGATGAAGTTCTTCACTCTCACCACTCCCTCCGCCATTTACTACGTGTAAACCAGACGATCTGTCCCACCTACTTTCTCGATCATTATTACGTCTGCTTTCACTTCGATGCTCACGGTACTCCCTTCTGTCCCCTCTAGTTCTCTCCTTATCTCTGTCTGATCTACTACTACTCCGCACCGAACTATTACTATTCCTTAGCCGATCTTCTGGTTCCTTCGTCACGTAGCTTCCCAATCCTCCTGCTCCTCCGTGACTTCCATATCCGCCATTACGACCTGACGACGCTCCGTTCGAATTTGCACCACCACTGTTACCACCACTATTATTTGTTCTTCCGCTAGCACTCGTATCTTTCTTAGTCACACTTTTACTTTCACAACCAGCCGTTGATGACGCTTCCTTGCTACGCTGCGTCTGATGTATCAGCTGCAGATTATCCACTTGACTATCAGGACTTGACTGAGGTGTCGAGTGATTATATCCATTTGTTCCTCCAGTCACGTTATTATGCGTTGTCGAGCTCACGCGATTACAACCAGCACTTGTAGACGACGACGACGACGAAGATGTTGGTCCGATAAAGTTGCTACTACCACTACTGTTACCACTATTAGCACTGTGAAGAGAGCCGTTGCTTATCGGCTCTGCACTGCCCGCGTTAGACGGGTATGCCCCGTTCTTCGATTTCGATTGACTTTTGTCTCTTGATGAATGATATTCGTTGTTACCACCATTTTCTCTCGTTACACCGAAGCCGTTGACTTGTTCGTCGAAATGATGTCTACGACTACCACTTGAGCTACCACTGCTTCCGTTGCCACTGTCTATAGAGTCTGTTTCATCTGAATCCATTCCACGCGATTTGCTAGAGTCCAGATAACTCTGAGAATCGTGATGGGAAGGAACGACTCCGCCAGGAAAGTTCTTAGAGTTCCACATGTAGGGAGAACAGTTTCCTCCCAACATAGGGTCATCTTGGGAAGGCGACAGGGCCTGCGATGCTATATTGCTCCCGGTGTAGTACGAGGGCGATCCGGCTGCATCTCCACCAGGGAGAATATTACTGCTGTTTCCACCACGCGGACTGATATTTCTCGGACTCCGAAGTTCATTCACCATCAGCTGGGATAACCCCCCGATGCTTCCTCCAGAACCGTTTCCATTGATAGGACTAAGCCGATCGGCTGTTCGATTCGAGTGAAAATGTGGCGACAGTCCGTCTCGATCAGCTGAACGAGATGTGTTATTGGCACCGTTCCCTACACCACCATTGGCACCATAAGATGACGACGAGGAAGAACTGCCTCCTCCAGAACCACCACCTCCGTTACTGCCACTCGACCTATTCGGTCTTTTGAAATGGGACACACGCGGCTTCTTATTATTCGGGTCTCCATAGCCTGAAGCATTTTCGGTTAGGAGTCCATCAGGACCGATTTGGGGATCGATTGGTGCTGGCCTTTTCACTCCTTGACTTCCTGATGATGTGGCGATGCCATTACTCAAACTTCCTTTATGCGAAGACATTGACTTAGAACCTAATAATTGACTGTTCGAGTAATGACTACTTTGATGCGATGAAGGAGGTGAATGACTTGATCCATTTGATATCGTACTGCGTGGTGACGAACCACACCCACTTATTCCGCTACTCACGCTACTATCACTTCCAGGAGGTGTTAAGTTCTGTGGTTTCCGTCTAAAGACAAACATTACACCGTAAATACTGTTCACAAAATTATTCTAAGCTTCCAAGTGACATTGTAAACCAACCGTTTCATAATTTGCTTTTCTTGCTCAGTGTAATAAGGCCAGTCTTCTTGAACGTCATTCCATATTCCTCGCATCAGAATGTACTCGTTATCCTTGAACGTGGATAGTTGTTTCAGAAAATTCATCACTAAACTCTTTTCTCGGTCTTTTATTCCATCTGAAAGTGAATCCAACAGGAAATTAGTTATTTAAATATTTTGTTGGACGCAGGTGACAACTGTCAATCAGAGCAATCGCAGTATCGCAGTGAACATTTCTTCCTTTAGATTTTATAATTTGTCTTAACATGCAAAGTTATAATATCTTGCCGATACATCGTTTGAGAAATACAGTTTCGTTCGGAACTAATCCAGAGTAATAAAGTCCATAAATTATTCAAGAGTGTCATAAAAATTTGCAGAATCATCAAGGCCTACGTGAGGAGTGTGATTTGATCACATTTTCATCCTACTCCTTGAGTAGTATTAATTTTATTCAGCAAGGAAATCTTTGATAGCAAGCAATGCATTATCAAGGGAGCCAGTTTATCCTTGATATTCAACTCTGAATAAGCCTGTCTACTATATATGTATTAACAAAGTATTCTTTTACAGTAATGGCCAGTTCACATCCTATGGCTGTATAAGCTCTGACATCCCACTACAGTACTTTTGATCTTGGACGGGAGAAACGATAAGAAATAGCCACAGAATGGAACGATGATGGTGCTATATAGTGAACATCGGTGAAAAAATTGGATGTAGTGTGGATTGCACACACACTATTACATATGAGCAAAATCGCTCCCTACTACGCCCTTAGTTCTTTTACACACCTGACTTGTCTGATAAATCTTGATCTTGAAGGATACTCAAGACGCATTCATTTGCAAAGATAACCTTGAAAAAGACAACCAATGCTACACTTCTTGGCACTTTAAATCTGCTCATAGTAAAAGAGAATAGTGGTACACCAGATACATGAGTAGGTTCTGATCCCTAATCATTGCCTAATTAATTGTTCCAAAATAATTTACAGCAAAGCTGAGTAAAAAATGTGAGGCAACAATTTTAACATAATAGAGTAGCAATTACATTTCCCTTGCACGTCACACATTCTTAACTATCTTGTTCTCACCTCGGGATAGTCGAGCAATCAGTTCAGGCTTTTTGAATGGTTTCAAAGCAAGTAGATGAATCAATCTCTCCCTGCACAAAGAGATTTGTCATTAATCACAAGTAACCACATTAATTAAAACAAAATTAACTGCTTGCGTAATGTACTTACTTCAAAGGCCGTTTGGCAATATTTAGAGACCCGGGATTGGAGTTAGATGAATTAGGTACCTTTCCGTTGGTTACTTGATTATTGTTATTATTTCCATTTAGCGACCCAGAAGAACCCTTCAAATTACTCCCATTCCCATATGACGGCTGACTTAATGCGCTACCGAATTTACTATTATACGAGCTATTGGGAGAGCCTTTTGAATTTTGATTGCCAAATGGAGAAAGCCGGTCTGGAAACTTTTTCTTTACTTTCCCACGGAGGTCACCATTAGGTTTTATTTCCTTTGCACTGAAACAAATTAATGCAAAATTATTAGCATTTTAGCGAACTATAACACATACAGTTTCATTCGTTGCATTAAACATTATAAAATGTCAGCCTTGTACGCAAGTCACATTATCCTAAGATAACCGCAATATTTAATGAGGCTTTTAGAATTTTTAAAAATACCACTTAAGAAATTATCAAATGTTTGTCTGTAGTGTTAAGTCATATTAAGACTAGCAAGTGCATGGCCAAGTCATGGTCTGCAATCTACCCAGAGTTACAGAAGGTCTTGGGTTCGTCATTACGATCACGGAACTCTTTTGTTGTTCTTGGATATAAAATCAAAATGATCATATTTTTTACATGAACCAAGGTTTTCTTGTGTGTATCTGTCAATCACCTTTGACTCATCAACTATAGACAAACTATCCCTAATGAAATGTTCCAACTACAAGACAAACAACAAAGGTATGACAAATACTCACGAGTTATTAATAATAAATAATTGATTTGTTTCAACACTATGTAAGAGATATAAGGCATAAAATACGCAGCCATTTTGATTGGTACATTACACATTAGAGCTTCCTAACAATGATTAGTAATATGTTAAGAATAGTTTCACACACCATTCCTGCTTCCGTTCTTCCTCAAGTGCTGTGAACCTTTGCTTAGTCTCTGCATAGACGTCGTCATTGGCTTTGATTCGCATCTTGTACGGAAGGGTACCCATTGACTCCAAGGACCTGTAAAGATAATAGTAATTTTAATGATGCACATAATTTCTACTTTTAAGCGTTGTCATTTTATCTCATTGTCAGTTGACGTTTCATATTTGTATTGCTAAACTCTATCTCAATTAAGGTTGATCTTGGAAAGTCGCACTTCACAAAACCTTTGTTGTGTTAGCCATAAACCCACACAATTTTGTAAAAATCCATACTATTCAATTTTTGCAATAATTACGTGGTCTTGTGTATAATATGTATATGCCAGTAAGGTTGAAAATGATACACCAGCCAGGAGAAAATTAAACTCAAATGAATGACATGTTATTATCATTATCGTCTAAAAGGGGGAGTACATAGTTGAGCTTTACTAACAGTGTCTTCATTTCATTCAGCTTACTCAGAATACATCTACTCAGCTTATCCAAACAAACATTTTAATTTTAATTAATCTGCGATCTGCACTAGGTTGATTTTGTGTAGTAATATAAAAAGTTAGAGAAGCAATCATCTTATACTCTCAGATTTTGCCAGTTTACTATCACGCATCTTCAAAAGCCTAAATTCTATGCACAGCCAACGAAATAAAGAAATTAAGGAATATATTTTCAACGCTATACAGAATGAATCTCCCCAAAATGCAAATGAGTTGCTTTGAGTGACTTAATCGACTACTTGCAAACGTGAAATTCTTCCTTTAACTTTCCATTCTTTTTTCTTTGACTAAATCAACCAAGGAACTCTGCCAGTCATCATGACAAGCAAATCATACATCATTCTATCGTATGCACATCATCCTTTTGATCAGAATATTACATTATTGTAGGTAGGTAGTTTGGTAGGTGGTTTTAGAAATGCAACTTAATACGTTCAACACATTGTGTACATGATCAAGATATTGTGACTACCTGAATTCATCGCCTTTTCACCTTATAATCTGAAACTAATCTGAAACACAAATGAAAGATCTGCCCTCAAATAGCCTGTAAACCGTAATACTCTTTCAGCTGTGACAATTTGCATACCAAAATAGTATTCCAATGTTTATTACTGAGATTTCTGTCCTTACGCCTTCCCTAATGTGGCATGATGGCCACAAAAAACTATAAAGATCACGACTACTTACTTATGCTCAACATAATCTCTCTCAACTTATAAAAGTATAACCTCGAGGAACTATTATATCAGAGAATATTCTCATTGCAACAGCAACAGAATGCACAGCACAACGTACCATCTTCAATTTTGCATGAATATTTGCAACAAAAGCTATTCATCTCCCCAGGGAACATATTGAAGATAAACTTTTACCACAGGAATTCTCGTTTCATGATCTGCAGATAGAATCTCTAAAAATGCAATAAATACCTTAGATAATTACATGTCTAGATGCGTTCTTCGCTATACTACTATGTTTACATGAATGCTTCCAAGCTTACGTATAAGCAAGACCACGACTTCCAATAATTATAATTAAAAAGTCATGTTCATTCTTCATTGCCTCATACAATCCTCTTCCTTTACATAAATGATAATGAAAAAGTTCATTAAGTTCGCATATATTTTGTTCGATTATTATACTACACATAATGGAACCTGCATATTGATTGAACCAAACATATAAATTGATTCACAGGTGAATTGTATGCAAAATTATTATGGTGGTGAGTTACCTTGAGCCACATTGTTGAATGCACTCAAAGCTTCCTTGAGGACCTTCAATATCTGCATTTGACTGAAGACTGAAGTCAAAGGTTTGACCCTGGCTGCTTTGGGATGAAGGGATAACGATGTGCTGCAAAGAAGCAAAAGAAAAACATAGTTAAACATTCATCAACTAAATGCATTGCACAAAGTAACAAGTGTTGTACAAGATGTTATAACAAGAATTAAGAATAGGGTTCTTTATAATCGTGGACTGAATTATGGCTTTCATAGGATTCCTTGAGAGATACTTGTCAATCGTATTGATCTTTTCGGGGAATATTTGTCCCTCAACTCTTTGGTTGTCACGAAGTACTCGAACTTACATATAAATCAAAACTACTCATGAGATTTAACTTCTTTTATACTTTCCTAGCAATTATAATGCCGTAGAAGGAAATATCTAAATAAACTACAACTCCGCCTCAACAAGAAGTGAATTCTATCTATTTTTCTGCCAGCCAGCTTTTTCACAGGAGGCTGAGCACATGCAAAAGTAAGTGTGTCCTAGATCGCGATTCAAGCATTACACCACGATGCATCAAATTACCACAATTACAATTTCAGGATTAAGGAAGTGCTACCAACTACAATCAGCCCTAGTGTGTAGTTACAATGCAATTGTTTTACAGCTGGTTCAGGTGACAAATACTGCTCGAAATGTGAGACCATTCATTTAGACGACAACGCATTACGTTGACACTTTCCAACTTTTTGTTCATTTTTCTACAATTGCTCCATTATGAAATACCGCAGGCACGACACAGCCCTTTTTTGGCTGACGGATAAATAACAAATGCTGTTTCAGCATTAGATCTATGTCAACATATTACTTCTACTACATCCTTTAACACAGAAAACGAATTGGAAATGGCATTTTGAGTCATACATCGGAGAGAAGCAATTTTAAGATTTTCGTAGTTAGTTTGTTTGCAAATTATTAGGATTTTAGGATCAACTTAAATACTCAAATAACCCAGTCGAGGCTCCAAAATTAGGATGCTCATAATACTCTCTAAACAATGAAGTAGTCGAAATAGTTTAAGATTTTTATGACAACAGGTTGCCTCTATAAAATCTATTGATAGCTCTGTAATTTACATATACCGGCTAAAGTGATTTTATGTGTTTCAAAAAGCGGATTTATGCTGGCGTACACGTGCCGTGCCACTTAATTCATTTTCGAGGTTGCGGTTATACCAAGCGTATATTATTGACATACGACTATACCTAATACATTTAATGTCAATTTCATTCAAGTATGACATTCTGTACGATATAGGGTTAATTAGCAATCATTGAGCCATTGAAATAACCAATCATAACATCAATCAAGACCACTCACTTCAATTAGTGCATTTAGGCAACTCGGGCCTATTAATGTCAAGATATACGTAGACTTCAAAGATCAAGAAGAGTGTAAGTTCAGTTCTTTTTCAGTCTTTTACTTTTCCTTCCTGCGGAAATTCACTTAATAAAGAGAGATTAGCGTCAAGCTCCATGAGCGGAAAAGAGGGATTACTGATTACTAGGAATAATGGGAAGCATACAACTTCGTTACATAAAATGAGTAAGGAGAGGAAACTTAAAATTTATTTGCCATTACTAAAGATCAAAAATACTTGTTCCCCTACGAACAGCCAAGGAGAAAAAGCAGTTATTTAAGTTAGTTCTGCTGAGGAGAGATGTAGTAGTCGCAGGAATCGAATGTGCATGTTCTATCGAAACTTTACGAGACTGCATCTCTAGTCAATCTCAGTCAGTCACACCATCACATCATTCCCATCAGTCAAAAGAGCTATCACAACTTTCTATTTTTCATGAAACACCTTATCCCTAAATAACAGTGAGATGACGCAAACCAGACGCCGTAATGAGTTATTGCGAAAACAAAGTTGCAAGAGTAATAAATTACAATGCACCAATTGCACTTTTGCTCATGCCTGTCTCTCTCACATTCATTTGGCATTCTCTCAAGATCCAAACAGTACAGCGAGCAATTTATTCCATATGATTAAGTTATGCACTTTTTCTTTAACCCTCTCTTCACTCTTCTAACCGTACCACCAAAAATCGTGTTAAAATCATCCATATCCAAAAGAGCTCTTTCTGAATGCTTCGTTACTTTTTGTTTCAGGATTCTTATATCTCACTCCTCCGTACTTCAAGCAGCAATCCTGTTGGTCATGATGTCTAATATTAGGACCAATCTAACCTGTTTCATTAGGACCTTTTCATAACATTTTCATGGCTAATCATTAACCTAATTTATGATCGAATCGATCTTTGTACTGGTGCAAATACACAACTGGCAACAGGGCTATACTGTATCACTGGGAATATGTCTTCAAGAAGCAAATCGCATATTTTGTGTGGAAACCTGAGCAAGACAATAAGTTCTTACTTCTTACAATATGAAGTGCATTCCAAGCAGTATTACATGAGTTTTGGCATCACGCAAAGCAGTGCTAAGCTTCTCAATACATTTCTTGGTCAATTTGTTCCAATAATACGAACTATTCTATCGTTTGTGTATAATACCACTGAGTTTCTTACCAAGTAACAACATGTGGATGAAGCAACAGTAAATGCTCAAGTCAATGAATAAAACGCTCGTTTTAGATTCTCAACCGTTATGAATCGTTTATCTTCGATTTTAGAAAGCTGAATAATGCTTCCTTTCCATCTCTTCATTCGCTAATGACTAAATTATTGTTAATGCTCACAAATGGTCACGATGGTTTACCTTTTACTAATTTTAAGCCTTCTTCCTTGTACCTTTCAACTTTAACAATCGAAAATCAGCCGATAAATCGAGATGTTCATAAACTACAAAGAATCAACAATGGACTAGACTCACTAGACTCAATCACTCAATATATTATTATAATTATTGGTTCACTTGTGCGGCTTGGAGCCATTGGGGACTTGAATATTCATGAATAAAATACAATTATTGCAAAATAGTAAGAACTGTTTTTGTTCAGCTTCCTGCATTCTATTTTATTACTTCCATCCAAGATCCAAGCCAATTCTGTATAACTGATGTTCTTAGCAGTTTACTTAGCCAAGTTCATGCACTAAGATAACTAACTATAAGGTATTCTGATAAAATCACTTTAATTTGTTAAACAGATACGAAGTGTTATCAATATCCCAAATTAAAGAAACAAGTTGCAGTCTGTTGTGCCCAATCGTAGACCAAAAAACTCATAAAAAACTTGGAAACGTAACGTCATATTTCATTTAAGTAAAAACTTTGTTGTAATTTTTAATGATTTAGATTTTTTGTACCCTGCTCAACTACCATAAAGATTTTGGCCCAACCACTAAGGCTCAAAAGGTCTTAACTTTATTTCGAATAAATAAGTAAAGGTAAAAAGGGAAACTTTCGCCAACATTGGTACCTTTCGTCTGCCCACGTAAAAGACCCACTTAAAAATTGAATGCTGTACTTTTAAGTGAGATTTCTAAATTTCGGAAAAACTGATAAACTATTATAGAAATAAAATAAACAGATATCGATTCTTCGGAGTTATAAAAAATTCAGTGTCATGTGCATCTTTTAACGTAAAATTGATAAAGGTTTGATGAGTGAACTCGAAGGGAAAATGATATACGTGTGTGTGTGGTTGGAAAATGGAATAATAGATATATTAATACCCTAATTTAATACATTCCCCTCTTCATTGACAGAACTATCATATATCCAGACAGCAGGCAAAACAACTTTATTTAATTAAGCCGAAATAGAAACCATATCGTGCGATAAAATTCAAAAGCGACGAATTGAGAAGCAAAAGCAACGATAGAAATGAAGACAACACATAATAAAATTCATTTTATAGGTACCCTAACCCTAACCAACCTGCCACCAGAAATTGGGCTTCTATATTCAAACTAACGAACACGACCTCGAGCTGACATTTCGCATATTTGAGCTTATGCTCATTTTAGCCGATTACAAAACTAGTCAAATTTCAATTTCCATTTGTAAATTAACTTTGACAGCAGCTATTATTCCCTCAAAATTGACTTTAATTAGCTCCCTTTTCAGTAATTCTCTGTTAATTCACTTCCTTAAGTCATCAGTGCAGTTTTTTGGAATGCAATTTTTTCTCAATTGTAGAATAAAGAATGTCCTTCCCAAAACTAATACAATAATTTCAATCTCTCAAGATGGTCATGAATCAATCTCTTATAAATAATTTCTAACAAACAAATCGAAACTAGAGAGAACTGATTCAATTGTAATCACCTGTACCTTACCTACCTCACGCAAACATGGAAGAAAGCTGTTTATATAAAAGACTGACGCGTCTATGCTAGCAACTAGAAGTTTTCTTTTCAACATTTTCTAATCACCTACACTTTGATAGAATCCTTTTTGGAAAGTAATAGTTTGTTGTAGATGCCATAAACTTTGCAGTTTAGAATATAGAAAGAGGTGCATCTATAGACATCAGATAGGGACTATTCTGTACAAGTGCAGTATTAAATATAAAAATCACCCATTCGTAAAAACTATCCGTTTAAAACTCTAGCCACGAGTTATAAAGTTATTGCAGGGAATTAGCTTAGCAAATAGGAATACAGGAATGCAGTCAGACTTCGGTCATACTGAGCTATCATCTTCACCAATGCACCAGACATACAAATTATGTGTGAAGTGGTAGTGTTATAAAGTACGAGGGTTTGGCTGCTTGAGGAATCTTCTGTTGCCTTTATAAACCCTAGTAAATCTTTGTGCACTGTAACAGATAACTGTACTCTGTCCTAAATATTAAAGTTTACTCTAACACATAGTCAATCTTTGGTTTATAGGAGCGGTCAAGTATTATAAGCGAAGTGGAAGCCCAATGTGAAGAGATATTGCTTTCTAAATTCTATTTAGCACAAGATTTAATAGTGCAAACAATACTTAAATTAAAACTTGAAAGACATATCCAAATGCAGACAGCAGACACACACCATTCATTCGTTTATCCATTCGGAAAGTCCTAAAGCATATGGCAGAACTGAAATGAAACTATTATTGTCACTGCATCATGCAATTTCAACTTGATTAGCTCATGTTAGAAAAATGTGCATCTCGATGTTAAGAAAAATCATGAGAAAAATTTTATTTCGACTACTATTTCTACTTTACAAATTGGGAAAGGTTGAAAATAATTTTAATTCGTCTTACAGGCAACACCATGCTCTCCTCGGAGTCGGAGCTAGACAACGACGAATACGTAAATGACACACACAAACAACTTTCAAATTTCAAGCATCTAACATCTAAAAGTTTTGATTTAGCGTAGTGAGCGATATCAATTAAGGCGACGCAACGGATTACAGTTTACTTCACGCTTACTTCAGTTTCCATAATTGGCTACCACATTCTGTCAACTTTTTTACTGCGCTGAACGCTCAGGTTTGTTTGGAAACTAAACGAAGGTTTATTGGTTATTGCACCAATTCCCAATATATTACAGCTTTAGCGGTAGCCTGTGTGCTTATCAATTTGATCTACATGACGGTATTTTTCTGTCCATAGCTGCAAGTCAAAAGAACTCAAAGACCACGCCATACCTCACGCAAACAAAAATCCAAACAAACAGGATGTAGAAATTGAATTAAAATTTGCATTCAAGATCATTCATTCGAGGAACATAATGGAGGAGGTGAAGCTAGCAAGAAAGAGGCAAGAAAAAGCAGGGCTATCACGTAAGTAACAAAACAGGACATTCACATTTTATTATTTACAGTACCTTACTACTAGCCCATTAAATGAAAGACTTTTACCTGACAATTATTATTCTTCTAAACTTCTTGCAGCTTTTGATACGCCAATACGATAGTGCTTCTAAAATTCTCAACAACTGAGCTCTCGCTTACTCTTAACTCGGTTCGGTGCGTGCTTATCGCATTAAAAGGCATGAAATCTTAAATTGCAAAAAGCTCATATCAAATGTACAAAAAAGTATAAAAATTCTAAGACATTTTACCCTATCCTATGATAAGTGATTGTCAGTGTGCAAATTCTGAATTTCATGGGCTTGGCTTTTCCATAGATATGGTCAACTAACTAGAACCATTCGACTCACTTGACCACATGTATTCTTGAAGAAGACAAGACTACATTAAGCTGACTATTTTGTACTGACAAGTGACAACTGAGTACTTGAACCATTATACGTTGAATGCATTAGAAGTTAGATTTGTATCCTTACTACCTACAAATTCTTGCAACAACAAAATTTGTTCGAGATCTCAACACATTATATAATAGCATGCAATTTCTACTGTACTTTCATTAAAATGAAGTGACGCTACAATAGCTGGACTCCACACTGGAAAAAATATAAACAGATGAACGGATGAACTGATAATGGAATTGGTTCCTAGGTTTGCTTTGAACTACTCGACCACTGATCACTTGATCAGTGCCCAAGAATTTCAGAAAAACATCATACATCTTACTTAAAATTCTATGCCTGATCAGATTTTTAATTACAATGTATCTTTCATCACAAAATCGGTGTAGTTCATTCTACCATCACCCAACCTTAAAACGGAGGACAAAATACATGCAATGAGAAAAATGGGCATAACTAATGCGAATCTTATTGCTGTTTTTGTTAGCGTTTATACGGTTATATTGTAGTTCCTTACTACATGTTCAGTTGCCAAATGAATGAGTGATACCCAAGGTATATCGTGTTCCATAAGCGAACGGCATAACTTTCACAAAATAATGACTCGTGATTCTTAATGCGTTTTGCACTCCTTGGGCTTAATCCGTTTATAACAATTCGAACATACTCGATCTGCTAGTCAAATCGCTTAAAATTCACCTACCACCGTCTTAGCTCTCACAATCAGCGCAGCGACAAAACGGAGCATACGAAACCTTGTAACTGGCTACTCAGCAACTTTCAATTACTTTTTTTTACCGATTTGCCTTGTCACTAACTTGGTAGCAATAATATCAATTCCTCCGATCAGGCTCCGATTCCACAAAGTAGTGTTACAATGACAAACTCGCTCCACGGTTACAAAAGTACAGAAAATGATCCGCACAGAAAATGACATATCCCAATAAATTGCGAGCATCAGTCAGTCCTAATTTATTTCATACATTACGCAATAATAAAAGACAGGGTGAGTTGAAAAACGCGAGGGTTACTTAAGAAATTCTAGTGCAGAGAATGCATCACAAGGTATTAAAAGAAGCTTCAACCAGCTGTTAAAGTATATAGAATGTAAAGTTTTTCTACGACGACACTTACTGATAATGGCAGCGGTAGCTAAGGCAAGCACCTCAAGCTTCACATAGTATGCGAAATCTCCTCAAAGCTCATTCTATTGTAACCTTTTTTATTTGTACTTTAACCACAAATCACTTTTTCTCGCTGCTTCAAAAATCTGTAAGGTACTTATAAGATTTCTCAGCACAGGCTTTGTAAATCCTGAGAGCTGCTGCAACAGCTGAACAAATCCTAAACCAGCCATCCGTTACAAATCACATTGTGCGAAGAATTAACAATAACTGAATACATAATTCGATTTGGCCTGTCCTAGTCTACCATCCAAATGACACAGATTTCTACTTCATAGTTAATTCATTCTTCAGCATACAAAAGTACATGTTAGCAATCGCGTTCCTCACATAAACGTAGACTGCAACCCTGCAAGTGTACTGACTTCAATCAATCCCTGTGCTAATTACTCCTTTAAGTACATATCGTGGTAAAATCACAAGGAACATTTCTTTTCTTATAGAGTCCCGATTACTTTCATTGTTTTAGTCGCTTATACCTCATAGATATTTAGTATAAGCGACAGAGCTTCTTAGATATTTTTATAACAGATCGAGTTCATGTCTGTTTCATTTACACTCCTTATTTATACACATACATTTCCTGATTCACATTGCACAGCGAAGGGGTACATAAGAAATATTCAGTCTGACTCCAGCCAGGATCACAATTATTGTTAATGGTAATAATCTCCAGGTATGTGTGGTAATTTACAGTAACTTGGATAGATTAGATATGAATTTATAAAAACTGCTTGATCTCGAGTTGCTAATTTTACCATAAAATATCCAACACTTGGACACGGAAAATTTGGAGCCGAAACACTCATGTAACAATTTCTAGGAATCACAATTACGACACTGAAGGGTAAAATACAGTAAAATATGAAAGGCGGATCTAAGTCTGACTCAACTACGTTCATGCATCCGAACCACCTTGCTTCATGTTCATATTCTTTTCAACCAATGCACGAAACAGATTTTATTTTGTCCTAAAATTGAAATACCCGAATGTTTTTCATATCACACAAAGGGAACTGCGTATAAAGTTGGGCAACTGTATAAAAATTAGATATAAACTGCGTAACTATGAATTGACTACAATGAAAATTATTATGGGATTATGCGGATCCTAAAATGTTTAAAGCCTCATCTTACTTTTCTAGTAAACATCCATACGTCAGACATTCAGACTAGACATAGAATAGTATTAATTTCATATTATTTCACTGACGACTTTAACCAGTTTTTTAGTCCGTGAACCTTCAATTCATTGTACACACTACACACGCCTGGCCTGGCATCATTGGATTTGAATGAGAAGGAAGAACCTGCAAGTGCAGTTATTAACATTACAAACGTAAAAATCTGGGAAAGAATCCCAGTGTACTCAATTTGACCCGTCTGCTGAGAACCTTAGGAGTTCATAGCACCTGATTCTATGATTTAAGAGCAAAATATTTGTACCTAACCACCCGAGCAAGCATAAGGCTTATCTTTATCATACTTGACAGCAATTAATATAATAACGAATAAATATTTGTTACAGTATTTTGAAGCTGACAAATTAAGAATATGTAATCTAACTACTATTAGAAAACTTAGCTCTGTTATATTGCTCGTGTGAAATTGTTACAGAGAAATATATGAAAGCTTCGAAGACAAATTACTTGCAGGAAAAATCTGAGGTAGGAAATTTTGTCAAGTGGATTATTGCGAACTGTAAAAACATTATTTTTACTACACTTGTAAGAGTTATTATCTTATTTGATGTACAGCGACTGTCTGTATCGTATTATCTGGAACCTCGTTCAAAATTCAGAACTAAATACGCATCACAAACATAACAAAATATGTTTAACTGCTTGAATTTCATGACAAATGGATTATTAACAAACGTCTCGTAAGCTCCTTATTGTGTTCCATTTTATGAAAATATTCAATGTCATGAAGTCACAATAATCTTACAGAAGAATCAATGTTTAAAGCCAAATTCCAGCGTACACGAATTGAAGCAGTCCTTGTCTGCGGGTGGCAAAGCCACTTAACCAGTTAGCAACAACAGGATCATCAATGCAGCTTCGAAGAAAGATTAGATAGTGACTGGGTAGTGAATAGAAAAATCATTGAAGGCCAAAAAGGACGATCGTAACTACGCGTTAGCTCCCTAGTTAAAAAATATACCATTCTATCCTCTGTTATCATTGGAATATTGGAATTGTAATGGTGATGATGCTTATGGAGCTGGATGAGAGCTGTTTGCTCTTAAATCGAATCGAATACCTAGGTTTAGGTTTCTCCGCACCTTGAAAACTAAAGTGTTAAATTTCTACAGTTGGCAGTTAGGCAGACTGTCGAATATGCAGCTGTATTCGTGTAAGAGTTAACTCACATCCGCTGGTTCGTCCAGGTACAGTGATATAAGGCACATAACCTATTATGCATTATGTAACAAAGTATGAATTAAGTTCATCATTATTATGCACAATGCTGCATCCATATACAACCCTGTTAAATGACTGCTAAGACTAGCATGGAACTTGGGGGCACCTGAGTTTGAGAAAATTCAGGGTTACTTTCAGTTAGCATAGTACAGACAATCGTCAAGCTCAATTCTAAGTACTGTAAACACTGCACCTCGAGTTCGTTCAGCGAGAGAACTTGAGAATATACTATTTAATGACGATTTTTCTAGGAACATTCATTGCCAAATGTCTAAATTAGAAGGTTGAGCTGTGTGTATCTCCTTCGTTCATGATCGTCATTACGCCATGAAGATGAAACTCAGTATCATCATCGCACTTCATCGCAGGTACATATGGACGAATCACGACTTTGTTTGATAAACTGAAATGATCAGTTATAATTTATATGTCCAGCCACACCATAGAACAGACCATAATTCTATTGGATGTGAAGTGATTTTTCTCTCAATACTCACGAATCATTATTATCCTTCAATTATGCTGCACAGTTACAAATGCTGGCTGGAAAGAATGACAGCTGGAAAATGTCGTTGTGTGTCATAACGATTATGGCAAATATCATACCAGTTTGAAGCAACCAATATCATTACCGCGAGTTCGTAGAATATTCCATACGCCATAACTGCCTTAGAATTTCACTTGAATTATTATACGAGGAAAACATTCCTTAATCAATTTTTAACACGAGCTCCGGTGAGAAAATGAAAATTAAAACTGATTGATTATTTTTCTGTATTGACTAGTTTGAATCAGTGGGCGAGTAGTTAGACTATCTAAGGCAGAGTTTTACTTCAACATCAATATAAACTCAGCCAGCCATATAATAAACAGTGATGCATACATACACAACTAGGATTGAGGATTCCACACTTCTATTGAGGAAAAAGATCAGGAAGCGAATCTGAGATTTCTTTTTATGTATGTGTTACAATCGCATCGTGAAGTCAAGTCAGCTATGCAAGTTGCTGGTTGTTGGTAAGATGTAGTAGCAATAAAGTTAAATGTACCTCTATGAACAAGCACGTACTGTTACGGAATGTTACAATAAGGAAACTCAATCCACAATCTGCATTACCATACATAGTTTTGCATAGGTGCACATGCTTGCATGATACATAGGTGCATCGCAACTTCAGATCATAGATGCGAAAGAACGAATGCGTTTCAAAATTTGGCTAAACTCTTCAATGGATTTAAAAAAACAAGACACTTACAAAACTAGGCAGTTAGAAAGCTTCTTAACTTCTACCAAAAGACCTCTTGCAGATACGCAAACAGATATTTAGTGTACTGAGGTGATACAATCCACTGATTTTCTACTCAAGTTTTGCTCGCTGAATGAGAAGTTAACTACTTGATCAAATATTAATGATACAAACTCAATCCTTCCTGTCTGATCAGTTAAATTCTCCGTTGTACGTATAGCATACATTGATTAGAATTCAAGGAATGGAACCAGTAAGGAATTAACAAGAACAAAAATAAACGGAAACATAATCTAACTACGTTCTATTTCGTACAAATGGACCAGAAGAAAGCATCTCGCAAGTTATCCATTAGCCTACAGAACCATTATACACTAGTGTCATAGTATTTAGTATTTGTCTCCATCATTGATTCGCTTTAAAATGAGGCTGCAAACACAACTATAATCTAGGTCTCAGGCTCGACTTCAATACGCACACACACAATATTGTGTGTGAGTTGCACTATGCATGTATTTTGCTCCAACCAGAATAATGTTTGTCTTAGCTAGATGTGTCACCCAGATCCACAACTCTTGTACCATCTTATAATAGAACACTCAATTCTTAATATAACCCTTTACGAAACCTCAGTAGAAACGACATACCAACTGACTTTACAAATGGTCACGGATTGAGATCACACAAACTACCACTTACAGCTATTAGGGTTACTTGTTCAAATATGGTAGCGAGAATCGAATGACCTTGCAAGAATTTTACATTTTGCAAACGTAAACTACATTTACTACAAATTCATCACTGTTTACGTCAACATACAATGAGATTAAACGTAACCTCGTGTTTATCATTCAGACCAAAATGGTTCGCATGCATTTATTATTTATTGCGATTTTTAATGCACTAATAGTGTTTCTCGTAGAAGTCCTACAGACACTGGAGTCGCAACCTTGAAGCCTTGAAGGCTTTGACCGGAATGTAATAACAGTAAAATGCTCTTATCAGATTAGACAAGCTAACGGCGAAGCAGAAATTCTTTAATACCATCCCGTAAGGATGAGTAAGATTTTATTGCGCGAGTACCATACCCCTGACTCCCAAAAAGTGAAATAGAAAGGCAATACAAAAACTTGAGGGATGAAGCAGCGAGCTTGCAAAAATGGTAAAGCAGCAGCAGTTGCAGCAGATGGGATGGAAAGGGGAAAGTAAGACAAGGTTCGGGAAATTTAACGGAAGGAAAAGCTGATACAGTGAGAAGTGTAAAAGTTGATGTGAAAGACGGTCCGCGGAAACATAAACGAAGAAAGGCCAGCGGAATTGGTATTTTGAATTGAACATTCAACTCAGGCCCAATCCACGGCGAAGACTAAAGCTCCTCACAGCTCCTTATATACCAAGATGAGGAACGTCGAAGTCGACGGAGCTTAGCAATTCGCCACCCGCTTCAGCCCACAACCATTTACAGCTCGTCCTAACTTACTTTAAGTTAGTTGGCAATTGATGAATCACCTTAACTAACCAGTTTACTGAACAGTATTGGCCCATAGTCAAGAAAGGGAATTTCATCGCCACTAAGCATTCAAACGAGTTTTCCCCTAACGGAATCACTACTACTATACTTCTGCTATATAGCTGAACTCCTGTATAACACTTGCTACTTTAAGAGATTAGGAAAATAGCTTAGAACAGGCTTTCTTAACTTGTTTCTACCATCGTTTCACAGTATTGCTTATCTTATCCCTAATAGTGAAGTACTAAGAATCCTCCAAAATACACAAGCACTAGCTAACTCGAGAAGTATAGTTCTTCAACACACTTCGAAAAGAATAAATTATTATAGGAAGGTATTGTGTGTATCTTACAGAAGCGTACACAATATTTTAGAATTGTGTGGTGTGATATTATACACTCATATCACAATCACACGATGATCATTCGCTTAACACGTTCTTCTCGACTGTCCCAGGTTTATTTCACTATCAATTATCAATCCTTCTCTTTTGCCTAGAGTATACCCATCTCATGTTTACCTGTGGCCAGTAAAATGTTGTCCCATTAAATCACAGCTAGTTTTAGAAGCTTATGAAACTTCGAATTTGAAAATTCGTGTATTGAAGGAAACCAAAAGTCAGTGTGTTCTGCCGTCAACCGTACTACTTGCAACCTGTAGTTAATGGCCTTCGCCTAAAATGTAGAATCTTATTTGCATGCTAGAATAGCTAAAATCCTGTTTTAATCCTAGCCCATGTTAATTAATTGAACGTTAAAGGTGGAAAATGCAAACACGTTACTGACTAAAACTAAAACAAATCAAACTAAAGAAAATCATTTCTAAAATTTGTATCATTGCATTACTCAAATTCGTAATATTAATCGGTAGAAATTCTCTGTCGAATTATGAATGCAAGAATTCAGCGATATAAGAAATGTACATCCCTTGCATACAGAGGTTTATCATTGCAAGAGTTCATCTACGAGGATAGAATATTAGCTTCAACTCATACTTGCAACTTCTTGAAACAAACAGGATTTTCATCCTACCCACTCATGTTAATGAAGGAAGTCTGAACTTATATAGATATAGATCTATAGATCGTTCGACGAGAACACAGCGACACACTCAGTTTGTATCAATCCATAGTCAAAATGTGAACTAGTCTAGCACAATATGATATAGTTTCAATATAATCTACAGGAATGATGCAAAAGTTTCCTACTATCAACTAAACACTACGTAATACGATTGCACGAAAGATTTCTCTGCTCAACTGGCTCTAGAAAACTGAATTCCATACTTTCAAATTTCCATTCTCAACAATGAAAATTTTAGGTTCGGCCAACAGACATGTTTAGTAAGAAAATTGCAAGTCTGTCACATAGTAATCCATTGATAAGTCGATGAGTGGCAATGTTAACAGTAGTCACTAGATAGATACTAGTCACATCATGCAAATCGCAAGTACCATGACATCGATGCATTAATACTATTGCATGAAAATATGAAAAAAATAAACCGTGGTAAACCGGATGTAAACAAGAAGTGGAACTATACTGCTAATTTAAACTACTCTACCCTGCTTTCCCAAACTACTTGTTCGTAAACTA